>BJCM01209326.1:0-35659 GCA_018326385.1 Flaveria bidentis | reverse complement strand
AAGACTAGGGTTAGTTGCTTCTTTCTTATTATTGTTAATCAATTTAATTTCAATTTCGCTTTTTGTTAAGTAATTCATTTAAAACTCTCACAATATCGGTTTTATTTTATTGCATAGTTTAAGTTAGTTAACAATCGATCTTCCACACGCTCCTTGGATTCGATACCCTATTTACCCTTTACTAAAGGTATTTAGGTTTTATTTGATTGTACCTTCGACTGCGATCACCATTCAAAAGAGTTGAGTACCCGCCTCGTGCCATCCTCAACAACCATTACCTGCCAACTAGAAACACATAAAAGTCAGCGTTGCTGAGTGAGTTCTAGTTTTATAATAAAACATACTTTTCTTTTGTTGAAACCGTTCTTTACTTTCATGCGATCATACATCATATGTACACATAGATAATATCATTATTA
This sequence comes from Flaveria bidentis, assembly GCA_018326385.1. NCBI lineage: Eukaryota > Viridiplantae > Streptophyta > Magnoliopsida > Asterales > Asteraceae > Flaveria > Flaveria bidentis. The sequence continues at coordinate 35,240 of BJCM01209326.1, read as the reverse complement.
TCTTCATTAATCGTTCGTTAACTTTCATTCATTCATCGTACGTCATTATCATTCACATTGATACATACTTTCTTTCTTTCGTTCATACGTTCATTTCTTTTGATGACATGTACAATACTCCAAACATTTTGAAGCAGGTAACTAGGCCTGAGGTCTTTCATAGACCTCGAACATTCGGCACGGAGCTAACTCCAGTACCTAGGGCAAGCACATTCACCACTTATCTTTTCTCTTCATTCCGGATCAATGCCATATGCTATACCCCGAACATTGTGCACGAAGCTGGTTACTAGGCCTGAGGTCTTTCATAGACCTCGAACATTGTGCACGAAGCTGACTTCAACACCTAGGGCCAGTGGCAAGGATCCCATACATGTGGTCAATCACAAAGATTGGACCCCAGTGTGCATCCTTCCGGGGTAGCTAACCCACACACCATTGAGCTAACACCCTTCATTGGGTGTGAACCTCTACACATTTGCTTGCAAGCCTTTCTTACATTCATTCATTCATTAATGCATGCATTCATTCATCATGTTCCTCTTTTCATTATCTTCCACTTTACGTTACATAATACTTTTCATTCATTAACATAAAACGTAAAGCCACGGGAAAAGATAAACATGCATCATAATAAGGAACATCAACATACACAGTAAATATCATCATACATGGCATCATCATACATATATAACATACATCAAGCATATTCATACAACATCATACATCATCATCATCAACAACATCTATGCCCAATATAACCTCTAAGGCCTCAAAAGTCATCTTGCATGAACTTCCGGGAACCATCCACGTCAAAACTTACATCTGCACTTTCCCCCGAAAGTCATTAAATACACTATATTTTCCTCGGGTACACCAGCACTACTTGGGCGTATGGGCACCCTACAGTCGCATGGCCTCCCAGGCGACTAAACATCATGCGAATGGATAATATGCGAATGAACACCCATGCGAATGGACCTAATGCGGATGAAAACTTGTGCGAATGGACCTAATGCGGATGGAACTAGGCGTATGGACCTCAGTCGCATGATTCCCCATATGGATGACCCTGAGTCGCACGACTGGCATGCGTATGGGCTCCAGTCGCACGACTCACATGCGAATGAACCTCAATCGCACGACTGTCATGCGTAGGGACCTCAGTCGCATTCCTTTCGGCCGTATGACCTCCAGTGGCATGCCATTAGGTTGCATAGCCCTAACTGATGCAGAATGCAGTTCATCCCGAACGCAATCTGCCATTTTCGACCTCCAAGCTCTTCCAAACCTCTTCTAAGCCCAAATCAATCATCCTAATCGTTATGAATACATACCACAACACCATACAATCACACACAAGTCCGAAATCAAACTCCACTCGCATCACACACAAACACATACACACGGGTCAAACACACACATTTCAAAAACGGGTTTCACTATGTATTCTAGCCCCAAATCAGTTGAAAACGTGTAAAAGAGGGGTCCTAGAACTCACACAAACAACACCGTTGAGTAGAGCTTCGATTCAACCCGCTACACTTCCACTTTTACGCTCGAATCCAGAAGAATCAAGCCTTTCTCTCCTTTTTCTCCCTTCTTCTATCTCTGGGTAGAATTTTACAAGTGTGGGGAGGGTGTGGGCTGTCCTCCCCCTCTTATTCCCCTACTCCTCGTATCTTTCTCCCGTTTTGACAAGTTTGGTCCCCCGACTTCGGACTTTATTTCTTTTTCTTCTTCCGCCGGCTTCAAAGAGAATATCCGGGTGTTACAAGTCCACCCCCTTATATAGGTTTCGTCCCCAAAACCTGTTATTCCTCGAACAAACGTGGGTAATGATGCTTCATTTCTTCTTCATTCTCCCACGTAGGCTCAGATCCTTTCCTGTGCTTCCACTGTACACGCACAAGAGGAACCACTTTATTCCTCAGTCTCTTCTCTTTTCGATCGATGATTGCCACTGGTTGCCCACATAATTGAGTCGTTCGTCTACTTCGATATCCTCCAGTGGAACAATCATATCTTCATTCGCTAGGAACTTCCTCAGATGAGAGACATGGAATGTCGGGTGAATTCCACTTAACTCATCTGGTTATTCTAGTCTATAGGCTACCTCTCCTACTCGAGCAACGATTCGGAAAGGCCCTATATACCTTGGGCTCAACTTGCCCTGCTTCCTGAATCGGATAATACCCTTCCAAGGTGAGACCTTCAACATAACCCGGTCACCCTCCTTTAACTCGATCGGTCTGCGTCGTTTATCAGCATACGACTTATGTCTATCTTTGGCTGCCTTCATGAAGGCCTTGATCTTTTTAAGCTTCTTAGTCGTAGCCTCGATTACCTTGACGCTCCCTAACTCTTTCTGACCAATGTCGCCCCAACACACGAGTGTTCGGCATCTCCTACCATATAGCATCTCATAAGGGGGCATACCAATGCTGGCATGGTAGCTGTTGTTATATGAGAACTCAGTTAACGGTAGGTGGTCATCCCAACTTCCTCTAAAGTTGATAATACATGCCCGAAGCATGTCCTCCAATGTCTGAATGGTCCTCTCTGACTGACCATCAGTCTGGGGATTATAAGCCGTGCTAATGTGTAACCTCGTCCCCAGACTTTCTTCCAAAATTTGGATGTGAACCGGGTTTCACGATCAGACACAATAGACACTAGCACGCCATGATGAGTTACAATATCCTTGATGAATAGATCAGCCAACCTGTCGGAGGAATATGTCTCGTGAATCGATAGGAAGTGAGCACTCTTCATCAAACGGTCAACTATCACCCATATGGCATCATACCCTTTTGGGGTACGCAACAGCTTCGTAATAAAATCCATGGTGATGTGCTCCCACTTCTATTTCGGTACATCTAAAGGTTGGATCTTCCCATACGGCTTTTGATGCTCGGCCTTCACTTGTAAGCAAATAAGGCACTTACTCACATACTCCATCTCATCACGCTTCATACCCGGCCACCAATAGTCTTTCTTCATATCTTAGTACATTTTCGTTGCACCGGGATGAATAAAGTATCGAGTTTTGTGAGCTTCATCCATGATCTTCATACGTATATCCCCAAAACGAGGAATCCACATTCGTCCAAACTGGGTTCTAACACAAAGTGTGTTTTCACCCAACTCCGTGACCAGACCTCTCATTCTTTTAGAGTTAAGATGATCTTCTTTCAATGCCTCATCTTGAAACTATTTGACTTGCTTCATCACATCCGAGGTCATGATCAACTGATATGCTTTCACCCGAATCGGCTCGAGCCTCTCTTTTCGACTAAGGGCGTCCGCCACCACATTGGCTTTGCCCGAATGGTAGTGGATCTCGCAATCATAATCCTTTATAAGCTCCAACCATCATCTCTGCCTCATGTTCGGATCTTTCTGCTCAAAGAAGTACTTCAAGCTCTTGTCGTCAGTGAAGATGGTGCACTTTGTGCCATAAAGATAGTGCCTCCAAATCTTTATTGTAAAGACCACGACTGCTAGCTCCAAGTCATGAGTAGGATTATTGAACTGATGAACCTTCAACTATCGGGATGCATAGGCTATAACCTTTCATCTGCATTAACACATACCCCAACCCCTAGTAGGAAGCATCAGAATAAACCACCAGATCTTCACTTCCATCAGGTAATGACAGAACAAGAGCTTGAGTCAATCTCGCCTTAAATTCTTCAAAAGCCTTCCCTTGAGCTTGACCCCATACAAACTTCACATCCTTCCGGGTCAACTTAGTCAGTGGAGAAGCGATCTTAGAGATGTCTTGGATAAATCTTCTGTAGTAGCCCGCCAAACCCAAGAAACTTCGGATCTCAGATGGCGTCTTTGGGGACTTCCATTGCATCACCGCCTCCACCTTTGCCGGGTCCACCATTCCATCAGGATTCACCACATGACCCAAGAATTGAACCTCGCGCAACCAAAATGTGCACTTGGAGAACTTTTCATACAACTTCTTTTTTCTCAGTGTCTCCAAAACCTCCCGAATGTGGCCGACATGCTCGATCTCGCTGTTCGAATAAATCAGAATATCATCAATAAACACAATAACTGATTTATCCATAATCGGCCGACACACTCGATTCATTAGATCCATAAAAGCAGCTGGCGCATTGGTCAAACCGAAGGACATAACGAGAAACTCGTAGAGTCCGTAACACATGCGAAAAGATGTTTTAGAAATATCCTACTCCTTCACCTTCAACTGATGGTAGACCGATCGAATATCGATCCTTGAAAACCAACTGGCACGTTGAAGCTGGTCAAACAAGTCATCAATTCTTGGTTAGGGGTATCGGTTCTTCACCGTCAACTTATTCAGCTCACGGTAGTCTATACACATCCTCATACTACCGTCTTTCTTCTTCATGAACAGGACCGGAGCACCCCAATGAGAGATACTCGGTCTAATGAACTCCTTATCAAGCAGCTCTTGCCACTGCTCCATCAACTCTTTCATCTCTGTCGGAGCCAACTGATACGGTGCCTTGGCAACAGGTTGGGCACCTGGTATCAGATTGATTTGGAACTCGACCTCTCTGTCGGGTGGTACTCCTAGTAAGTCTTCGGGAAACACATCTAGAAAGTCACACATAACCGTTACATTGGATAGTTGTGGTGTTGGCGTATCCACGTCCTTTACATATGCCAAGTAGGCACTACATCCACGCATCATACACTTCCCGCCGCTGCCATTGAGATTACCTTCGGGATCGTCGCGACCCGATCCCCATAAAAAGTTACCGAACTCCCGTTAGGCGCTGTCAAACAAATCATCATCTTGCGACACATAATGTTTGCCTCGAAGTCCGCTAACCAATTCATCCCAAGAACCAAATCAAAACCACCTATGGTCATCACGAACGGTCTAACAGGAAACTTATGACCTTCTAGTTCCACATCACAGTCTTTTATCATCTCAGAAATCCTGGTAGACTTACCTATGGTGGTTTCAACATCAAAGAGCGCATCAACATGTCTATTACTAACCGGAAGCTTAGCACAGAAAGGCAGCAAAAATAAAACTTTACTTGCACCCGAATCAAATAACACAGAAGCTAAAGTTTGGTTTACTAGAAACGTACCAGACATAACATCAGGGTCCGTCCTAGCTTCTTCCTGTGTCATAGTGAATGCCCTGGCGCTCGCCCTTGGTCCTTCACTCCCCGTCTTCTTTATCCCCGAACACTCGACCCTCGACTTCTTACAATCTTTACTTATATTACCACTTTCCCCACAGTTGAAACACCTCGTACCCCTGCAATCTCTAGCCATATGACCAGGCTTCCCACACTTGAAACAGACACTCAACCCCCATCTACACTCGCCACTATGCTCCTTCCCACATTTGCCGTGTTCATCGATCCTATACCTAGTGTGACTACACGATGATCGTCCATCCATGCCTTCTTGTTACCCGTCAAGGCATCACCCCGACCAAACCTCTTTCCATTCCAGTTTCGATCACCACCACCCTTCTTGCTACCTTCGGCCATCACCACTACAGCCCTCTCATCATACAATCTCCCTGCCAAATCCACCGCCGACCTAAATGTGCTCGGTCGGGCAGCGATCATGTGCCTGCGGATAACCGCCGGCAAGCCTTGAATGTACCTCTTAATGTTTCACGACAGAGGCATAACCTGATCTGACACCAGACGTGCCATTTCGTTGAACTTGGTGGTGTACTGCAGATTCTTCATCGTTCCCGCCTCCAGCTGCAGGAACTCCCTCTCAACTTTGTCCATTTCTCTATGAGGACAGATCTCCTCAATCACCAACTTCTTCAGTTTGGACCATCTCATCCTCCCGATAGCCTTGCTACCCTCAGCTTGGACAATATTGTCCCACCAGCATAAAGCTTAGTCCACGAAAGAATGGGCAGCAAACTTCACCTTTTGATCCTCTCGGCACTCACTGATATTTAAAACAACTTCCATTTCTCTCACCCACCGATGAGTAGTAATAGCAGTGCCATTACCATCAAAAGTAGGGGGCTTACATCGTTGAAACGCCCCATAGTTACAGCCTCGTGCCGCCTTCGGCGCAGGCTCTTCTTCTTCCTCTTCTTCATCATTAGAGAGAACCGTTTCAAGCTCCGGTTGCTCCCATCCTCCCGAGGACCTATTCCTCTCCTTTCTTTCCCCTTCCCATACCGCCTTGATAACTTCGGTCACCACAGATGGTAAGATCATCTGCATGACCTGATGGACTTCCTCAACAACAACCTCTTTTACTGAGGCTCTCAAGTTGGCGCTCTCATCACCACCCTCCGGATGAGGGGTCTCGGGTTCTTAATGAACCACCTTTTCAACTTTGGGTCTTCCCCTCTTAGGTTGCAGTTCAGCACCATGACCTCCACTACATGAAGCTTTCGAAGATCTACCACCGACCATTCACACGCACACTGAAAGATTCAAACACCAACACGGTCATTCAAGGGAACAACTTAGTTTATGTCAAGTATAGTAAGTCCTTAATTATAGTGGCCAGTTGTGATTAGCCACTTATTTTACTCTTAATACCCCAAACATTACCCGTCCTGACTACATAAGTATTTAAATCTACAAACAACACATAACCACATAACATGCGCACATAATACCGGTTAACATTATGAAAATACATGATGACACGCAACTACTCAGACTGGCATCCCTTCCCTTTCCGTCCCATTTTCAGTTTAAGTTAAGGTTTATTTTGAAAATTTACCCATTTCATTTAAACTTTGGCTCTGATACCAAATTGTAAGGCCCCGTTCTCGAGACGCTCACAGTTGGTCAATCGTCGCACATAAAACATATAAATACATTTTACTTTCATAAAACCTCGCAGCGGAATTATCAAAATAGACATCTCATTTCATTATAAAAGCTTTTGCAAAACAATACATCGTTATCAAGTTACAAAATACATGTTGCATTACGTCACAAAAGCATTATAAATAAGGATGCCATCCAAAAGAGCTGAGTAGCCGCCTCGTGCCATCCTCAGCAACCACTACTTGCCAACTGGAAACACATAAAAGTCAGTGTTGCTAAGTGAGTTCTAGTTTTATAATAAAACATACTTTTCTTTCGTTAAAACCGTTCTTTACTTTCATGCGATCATACATCATAAGTACACAAAGATAATATCATTATTATCTTCATTAATCGTTCTTTAACTTTCGTTCATTCATCATACATTATTATCATTCACATTCATACACATTGTCTTTCTTTCTTTCGTACATTCATTTCTTTCGATGACATGTACATTACCCCGAACATTGTGCACGAAGCGGGTAACTGGGCCTGAGGTTTTCATAAACCTTGAACATTGGGCACGGAGCTGACTCCAATACCTAGGGCAAGTACATTGACCACTTATCTTTTATCATCATTCCGGAAGAATACCATATGCTATACCCCGAATATTGCGCACGAAGCTGGTTACTGGGCCTGAGGTCTTTTATAGACCTCGAACATTGTGCACAAAGCTGACTCCAGTACCTAGGGCAAGCAGCAAGGATCCCATACATATGGTCAATCACAAAGATTGGACCCCAGTGTGCATCCTTCCAGGGTAGCTAACCTGCACACCATTGAGCTAACACCCTTCATTGGGTGTGAACCTCCATACATTTGCTTGCAAGCCTTTCTTACACTCATTCATTCATCAATGCATGCATTCATTCATCATGTTCCTCTTTTCATTATCTTCCACTTTACCTTACATAATACTTTTCATTCATTAACATGACACGTAAAGCCACAGGGAAAGATAAACATGCATCATAATAAGGAATATCAACTTACACATTCAATATCATCATACAGGGCATCATCATACATACATAACATACATCATGCATAATCATAAAACATCATACATCATTATCATCATCATCATCTATGCCCAACATAACCTCTAAGGCCTCAAAAGTCATCTTGCATGAAATTACGGGAACCTTCCACGTCAAAAATTACATCTGCACTTTCCCCCGAAAGTCAGTAAATACACTACGTTTTCCTCGGGTACAACAACCCTACTTGGGTGTATGGGCATCCTTCAGTCGCATGGCCTCCCAGGCGACTGAACATCATGCGAATGGATAATATGTGAATGAACACCCATGCGAATAGACCTAATGCTTATGAACACTTGTGCAAATGGACCTAATACGGATGGAACTTGGCGTATGGACCTCAGTCGCATGATTCCCCGTGCGGATGACCCTCAGTCGCACGACTGACATGTGTATGGGCTCCAGTCGCACGACTCACATGCAAATGAACCTCAATCGCACGATTGGCATGCATATGGACCTCAGTCGCATTACTTTTGGCCGTATAACCTCCAGTCGCTTTCCATTCGGTCGCATAGCCCTAACTGATGCAGAATGCAGTTCATCCTGAACCCAATCTGCCATTTTCGACCTCCAAGCTCTTCTAAACCTCTTCTAAGCCCAAATCAACCATCCTAATCCTTAGGAATACATAGCACATCACCATACAAGCACACACAAGCCTGAAATCAAACTCCGCTCGCATCACACACAAACACATACACACGGGTCAAACACACACATTTCAAAAACAGGTTTCACTATGTGTTCCACCCCAAATCAGTTGAAAACATGTAAAAGAGGGGTCCTAGAACTCACACAAACAACACCGTTGAGTAGAGCTTCAATTCAACTTGCTACACTTCAACTTTCACGCTCGAATCCACAAGAATCAAGCCTTTCTCTCCTTTTTCTCCCTTTCTTCTCTCTTTGGGCAGAATTTTACAAGTATGGGGAGGGTGTGGGCTGCCCTCCACCTCTTATTCCCCTACTTCTCCAATCTTTCTCCCATTTTGGCAAGTTTGGTCCCCCGACTTTCGGACTTTATTTCTTTTTCTTCTTCCGTCGGCTTCGAAGAAAATATCCGGGTGTTACACATCACCACTGTCATCGTCATTGTTGTCGTCAGCTGGTAGAACAATAGGCTCAGAATATGAGTCATTGTCATCGTGATGCCACTTCCTCCTAGCGGGCGCCACATAATCCTCTCGGGCCAGATACCCAAACAATCGTCTGATAGGGGGTTTCACGTGCTTCCCCTGTACACCTTCATCCTACCCAGTGTAGTGTCATCCATAACCTGTAGGGTCACCGTATCATCACTCTCCTTAGGCAACAAAGGAAGCTTCTAGCCTATAATCATTTGAAGGAATCGGGGGTACATGCAGAAGCCTGCCGTGCCTTTGGCCTCTATATTCTCGAACAAGTAAGTGAAGATCATCCGTGAGAAACTGAATGGATGGTTTAGTACTAGAGCAACGTATGCATTATGGATTTGATCTGAAAGCTCATCAAAACCCCCTTTCCTCGAGGCAATGCACTTGAGGATCACATGTGCCAAGTACGTGAACTGGGGACAGATATTGCTCTTATTGAGCACACCAGCGTTTATGTCCCGAGAGTACTTGATCCTTAGAAAAACATCCCCACACAGTCAGGGGATGCAATCTGGTCGAGAAGTCTCCGTCATCTCCAAACTCCAACACTCTTCTAATATCATCCTTGCTGACCGCAATATCTTGTCCAAAAATGGTACTCTGAACACAATGTGGCTCAGAGGACTTGTTAACAACCGCGCTTTCCTCGATATCCATAGAAAAGTAATATTACCCGCAAACTCAGAAGCACTCCGGGACGTGACGTCAAGATGAGCGCATATGTTGTGCTTTGTGCTCATCGTCCACCTTCTAGCCATGTTGCTGTAACACAAGACACATAAACGTTAGAATTTTTTTAAGTGAATGAAATTTGAACTTTAATGAGCTTGAAACATTTTGTTCAGTCGTAGGAATGGACAGTGCGACTGAGCTCTGATAGCTGGATCGGTTGACATCCGAGCGTATTCTTGACGGAAGGAAACAAAAACCAAAACCAAGAGACAAACAATAGAACGAACAAGAATATAATGGTTTCATTGATAAAACCTAATGATTACAAGCTCGTTAAACAAAAGAATCAAGACTCTTGGCAAGGGGAGATCGAACATGATCTCCCCTCTCATCCGGCAAGACCTAGGCCCCGGGAACACTCCTTCTCTTCAGCATTGTACTTCGCTTTCTGGCTATCAGTCATATCTCCTAAAGTTAATTTAACACCATCAACACCTACTAGTATATTATAACCTGTCTTAATATATTCCCAAAGGTTGGGATCAACTCCATTAAGATAGATCTCAAATCTTTGCTTCCATTGTGGGTAATCATCTAACGTTATAAGTTTAGGTGGTTTATTATGATTCCCAATTTCATTTTCCAGAAGTAGGAGGTTCTGGATGCATGAGTCCCTACTAGCAGTAAATGTAGAGAATTGATCTTTCATTTCTTTAAACTTTGAACTTTAGAACTATACTAATTCACTCGTGCGAATGGATAGATGCGGATGAGTCAATCGTACGATTGGACAAATGCGGATGAGTCAATCATGCGATTGAACAAATGCGGATGACCAATGTGGTTGACTGAGTTGTGCAGATAAGTTATGCGATTGAAGTATGCGAATGAATTCAATCGTGCGATTGGATTCAGTCGTACATATGGAGTGGACGAATAGAGACAAGCAAATGAAGATGTTCAGTTGTACGAATGGATGAGCGACTGAGTTCAATCGCGCGAATGGGTGTGCGATTGAGTTCAGTCGTGCGATTGAGCCAATCGTGCGACTGAAGGCTGCTGTTTTTTGAAAATTCGAAGGTTTTTGACACTTTGACACAAAAAATACAATTTTTCACAAACCCTAATCTGCCGTAAGCCGAAAGACCTAAACTTTGAGACCTCGAGATGTCGAAAGCACTGTTTTACTCAAAAAGATGAAGTTTTTGAGTGAAAAATGTGATTTTTTCACCAAAACCAATCGAATCACACGCAAAATCAAGAGCCGAAGCTCTGTTAGCACTTGTTAGGACCGTGTACGTACGGAGTACTAACTGATAATGTATGTAACCAGATCAAATAGTGCGGAATCCTATTTGATTGGTGATCCAATCAGTGAGAATGACAACCCGATCGATCTAACAATGAAACAAATGTTAAGAGTTGATTAGAAATCGATTAGGAACGAACTATAAACTTGGAGTAGGGTTTCTGGATGCTCTAGACGACTAGGTTATGAGTATGCGTCGAAATTCTATTAAGTGTCCCATTTTTGCACGAATTAGGTGGTATTTATAGGTTATGGGTTTCCAATAGTGCGACTGAACTATTAGCATGGTTCAGTCGTGCGACTGAATCATGCGATTGATCCATATGCACGACTGAAGGTTCAGTCGTGCGACTGAGTCAATCTTATGTATCAATCGTGCGACTGATCTAGTCTTCTTATTCACTCGTGCGACTGGTCCATTAGCATGAGATATTCATGCGTATGGTCCATTCGCATGAAGACTCATACGACTAAGTTTGAACACATTTCTCAATCATTATTGACTAAGAACTATACACAACAACCTCATACCTATGTAGTAAGTTCATTATACTTCAACACACAATAATATAATGAAATATTAAACATTATACGCATCAACCACATATTATATTTCATTCAACACATTCATTACATATGTGTAAGAAATGATAGACTTTTACATTAAGCTCATATACTAGGTACATATATGTATCAACAAGTATTAAGTTTATTATTATTTTTTAAATTAAATGAAAGATTAGATTTTAATACAACTAGTTTTGAAAAAAAGGTGATGATGAAAATATATAAAATTTGTTTAAGATTTTACTCATCGATCTTAACATTTTACTAATTATATTTTCTTAATATAAATTATACAGACTAGATGTTATTTAACACATCCACCCTCATATCATAACCACATGATCTAATTAACAATATAAACTAATGATTATTAGACTAAAAACCCACAGATGAAAAAAACTATATGCATAAAAATTATCCAATATAATTACTAAAGATAAATCTTAAAAGCTGAAATTAATTATAAAGATAAAGATTCTTTTGTGTAATTTACTCTTAAATTAATTATAAAAAACGTAAAATCTAAATTTCATTTCTAAAATGAATACACTTTTTATGAAAATAACTATTTATAGTTCAATACAATCTAAAAGTATTCACAATCCATCCCACATTCCCATCCTTATAATTATACTAAAAACATTTATTTTTCTCTCTTATTTTCAATTAAATAATATTTTTTTATACATATAATTTACATTTTCTCTTTCAGAAACTAATAAACACTTTAAAAAATATTAAAAAAATAATGAAGCTTGTATCGTACTATTGTGATTCCCCAAAATATGTGGAATCATATGTGTAATCATGATACAACCTCCATAAATTTTTCTTCACTTACAATCATCCTCCATAATATAAGGCTACCCACTCATAAAAATGTGGAAGAGACCCTCATCCCCATATTTATACTAAAAACACAATTTTTTTTATTTTTTCTTTCAATTAAATAATATTTTTTGTATCTTTATTATCACTTTTTCTCTCACTTCCACTTACAACAATTTTTAAAAATATCAAAACTTTATGGGGTTGTACCGTGTTTTCGCAAATATGGATAATCAAAGTATAATACCCATAAATTTTCTATCCCTTTCACTTAAAATCTCTTATAACAATCCACTATAATATAAAGTACACACTCATATTAAAATGGGTCACCTACTGTATATGCTCTAATAATTACAATAAAATACAATTACATAATTCAATTAAAATACACATATAAGTGTATGTTGATAATCCAACACTAGTAAAATAAATAAAAGAGTAAATTACATGGATCGCCCCTGAGGTTTGCACATTTTTTCTCTTTTGCCTTTGAGAATGAAAAACTATAGGTTTAGTCTTAAGATTTTGAAAAAAACGAAACATGTTTCGTCATGGGTAAAACGATTGTTAATTCCGTCAACTACTTGTAAATTGACTAATTCAACTTTTTGTATTAAAAAATGAAAATAAATTTAGAAACTAAAAAGAATTACATACGTGGAACTCACCCGACCCCCACCACCACTCCTTACTACCACCACCACACACCGCATCTTCACCACCACCACCACCAAACCACCAACCATTGTTTTGACAGTCAACATTGTCACACCTTCCTTTTACAACTCTTCTTTTCCATTGATCAAACAAACATTCCTCTTAAAATTCGGCGACATGCAACTCCTTGACATGGTGTGCAAAATGGAGGGGTTTAAGATAGTTTTATACTTTTTAGGCTCTTTTTTATTTTAGGGGTAATATCATTATTTTGTAATTTTTTTACAGAAAAAACTAATGGACGTTTGACCTAGGGAATAAATATATTATGTTTTATCAAACCTTAAAACAAACCTATAATTTTTCACTCCTAATGACGAAAGTAAAATTTGAACAAACCTCAGGCACGATTCGTGTAATGTACTCAAAATAAAACTAATACATAATGGAGAATTACCGAGATTATTACCACGTTTACTAAATAATAAGTCATTTGTTGTTCGACCTCATACTTTGACTATTATTCCATATCCTTTCTTATCAGTTGTGCCGTTTCCTCGATACATTGGTCGATTTGCCCTTTTGTTCCATATTATATTCACATACTTAGACACACATACACATAAATACATACAAATTCACATAACATAATAAAACAAAACCTAACTTAGCATAGCATAACATATGTAGATACATCATGTTCCTAGTTTATGAGCTTTAATGTAAAAGTCTTTCATGTCTTACACATGTGTAATGAATTGATTCAATGATATATAATATGTGGTTGTTGCTTATTAATGTTAATCTATTTTATATTGTTATTGTGTTGAGTATAATTCATATGTATGAACTTATTATATAGGTTTGAAGTTATTGTACATAGTTCTTAGTCAATAATGACTGAGAAATGTGTTCAACCTAGTCGAATGAGTCTTCATGCTAATGGACCATACTTATGGACCATAAGCATGAAAACATCATGCTTATGGACCAGTCGCACGACTGAACCAGGAGACTAGATCAGTCGTATGATTGAGACATAAGATTGACTCAGTCGCATGACTGAACCTTCAGTCGTGCGCATGACTGAATCTCATGATTCAGTCGCACGACTGAACCATTACGAATGGAAACTACAAACCTATAAATACCAAACTTAATTCGTGGAAAAACAAAAAAAATTCAAGAAAAATTCGATAACACTTCGAATACACAAACCCTAGCCGTCCAGAACGTCCAAGAAAGCCAATCTAACTTCAAAGTCCGTTCTTGATCGATTCCTACTCGTTCTTAACGTTTAGTTTATTCTTATATCGATCGGGTTAACGTTCTCACTCATTGGATCGCCTATCAAATAGGATTCCGTACTATTTGATCTGGATTCACGCATTATTAGTTAGTATTCCGTACGTACTATTTACTTAAAAAACGAGGAGGAGGGTAGCTCAGCTAAAAGAAATGAAATCAAATCTGTGATTCTGATTCAACGTTTATGAAAAATGATAGTACACAGGGAACAAATTGGTTGGGACTTTAAAAGATTTTATATGATTAATATGCAAAATTCAAAGTATAAGTCTGAGAAGTCTAAGCAAATTAAAAGGAAAAATGATAGTAAACTAGTCTGCTACTGAGGTAACATAGAGAAAGTAGGCCTAGAGGTTGCTAGTTCATTATATGGTGTGTCGATAGATTTAAAACAATAGATGAGTAGACCTCATTGGTGGTTTAAATTCAAACTAAGTTGTTCAACTTGCTGTGGGTTCCCGTATTATCCCTGGTTAACACAATCAATGCATTTCCAATAAGGGGTGACGAGCAAAATAAACGCCACAAATGTGTGCGGATAACCTTAAAAATGAGCAGAGCACATGGAAAAAATGCTAAATGCAATCAAGCTAATAACTTATGTTGTTAGTGCGTTATGTGCAAAAGAAAATTAATTGCTCTGACAAGAAGATAGGTTGTGTGCCTCTCTGCTGTGCGGTGGCACTGACCTGAGGATAAGCATAACCTAAATATTCTAGAATTTATTGTTGTTTGCGCCTCTCTGCTGTGCGATGACATTGACCTGAGGATTGACATTTCTTTGAAAGCTCTTAGAATAGTCTCTTCTTAGAATATACCTGTAGACCACTAAAAAATCTCCTGAGGAATGTTGATTACCATATAAGTGTGGGATCCACAAATGCTAGTTGAAATAAATAAACCTTAACTCATCACCAATGTGAGTCAAAAATCTATGTATGGATTTAAGTGGACAAATATATTGACAATCATCGTGAGCTGCAATTCTTGACAGTCAAAATCAATGTGTGCATCTTATAGCTCTAGTATGATTTCCTAAAATTACTATTGACTCTCGGTCAAAACAAGAATCTAGCATCAAAATGTTTTATTAAAAGGTCCAAAATGATTCTGATATACCTGTATGATTCCATAATGAATCGTTCTAAAAATGATCAAATTATCTTGAAGCTGATCTGCTCAGGAAGTAAAATCAGTTAGATGTACTCTAATAGGTTTAATTCCATCTCAAATAAAAAAATACAAAAATATGTCGCGTTTTGTTTTAAACTTCAAGTTGTTTTCAAATTTTGTTTTCTAGTCTTTTGTTACGTAGATGTCGGACTATACCACTAGACTTAATCTATGAATCACTCACTCAAAAAGGGGTCATGTCTGAAGTGACCAAAACCGGTGTTAAATTAAAGTGAGTCACGTCTGAGGTGACCAATCCGCTTAAAAAGTAAAAGGATCACGTCTGAGGTGATCAAATGGTTTTAAATTAAAAAGGTCATGTCTGAGATGATCATTGGTCATAATGTTCAACATCAAAAGGTAAATCTTTAAGTGTTTGAAAATGTGTGAGGTCAAAATCATAAGTATGAATCAGTCGCACGATTGGATCATTTGTATGGGCCAATCGCACGACTGGACCATAAGTATGAGCCTGTCACACGACTGGACCATAAGTATGAGCCAGTCACAAGATTAGACCATAAGTATGAGCTAGTCACATGACTGGACCATGAGTATGAGACATCCATGCGATTGGACCATAAGATTAAACCAATCGTACGAATGGATGAAGGAGTATCAGTCAGTCGCACGACTAAAACATGAGTATGGGTTTAGTCGCACGACTGAAGCATGAGTATGGGTCTAGTCACACGACTGTACTTTAAAACAATATAGATAGAAGGGTTATTCGGTCACCTTCCTTACCACCCTTGATAGCTTTCAAAACCCTCTCATACATAAACCTCTGCCTGATTTTCGTTTGCCTTGATTACTCACTGACTTGTGATATTAACGTGTGCTCTCCTCATTTACAGGTACTTTGAGACTGAAAACGATCCTAATGACCGGTTTATTCGAACCCTAAGGACTAAGAATAACTCATCTAAATAGATCACTTAAATGGACATAATCGTTGGTTTAAAGGACATTAGGTGCTATTTAGAGTCCCTACGAGTCAAATGAGTCTAAACACAAAGCCTAATCCAATGTTTAGACCTAGATTCAAGGTTAGAGTGTCGAACAAAGTAATATGTGAATGGACACTACGTATGAACCTCAATCGCACGATTGAGCCCGGCGCACGATTCAATCGCACGAATGAATCAATCGGTGACTCAGTTGCACAACTTACTCAACCGCATAGCCTACCATACGACTAAGTTCAGTCGCAAGCTCAATCGCACGACTGAACTCAGCCGCAGACTCAATCGCATGACTAAACTCAGTCGAATGGTTCAATCGCACGATTGAATCAGATTGATCAAAAACAGTTTTTAAGTTTTAACTATCTTTTGTAATGCATAAATCTAACGTATATGTCTCTTATGTTGCAGCAACATGGCTGATAGATGGACTATGAGCACCAAGGATAACATTTGTGCTCACCTTGATTCTACGTCCAGGAATGCTTCTGAGTTCATAGGGATTATTGCCTTTTTGCGCATATCAAGTATCTTCAAGGACATCTCTGTCCCATGCACACCTTATAGATCCACACAACAGTCCTTCTTGGAAAGCACTAGGGTTGAAAGGTCTGTTGAGCCACAACATATAAGGAGCTCCATCTTTGGACAAGAGATCGAGATTACTGAGGATGATCTGAGGTGGGTCTTAGATCTAGGTGAGGATGGAGCCTACCCAACTAAGCTACATCCCCTAACGGTCCAGGGATGCTTTCTGAGGATCAAGTACGTTGGTGACATCAATGTCTGCGTACTGAACCAGAGCAACATGTGCCCTCAGTTCAAGTATTTGGCGCATGTGATCCTCAAGTGCATAGCCTCCAAGCGTGGAGGATTTGATGAGATGTCTGACCATATCCAGAATGCATGCGTTGCACTGGTACTGAATCACCCTTTCAGTTTCTCCCGTATGCTCTTCTCAAATCTGATAGAGAACCTTGAAGCCAAGGGCATGGAAGGCTTTTCCATGTACCCACGGTTTCTACAACTGATTACAAATGAGAAGCTTCCTTCACTACCAAAGGAATGGGATGATGCTGTTGTTCTGGAGGTTATGAAGACACGACATTGGGAAGGATGAAAGTGTACAGGAGAAGCAGGTGAAGCCGCTTGTCAGGAGACTGTTTGAGCACTTGGCCTATGATGATTACATGGCGCCTTCTCGTAAGAAGTGGTGTCACGATGACAGTGATTCTAATACTGAGCCCATCATAGCAGCCACAACCGATGACGACGATGACGATGATGACCATGATGACGGTCAAGGTGGGGGAGATGTAGGTCCCAGTTCTTCACATGCCACCGTACTTCTACTATATCTTCACCACCTCCACCTATTACTTCTTCTGCTCCAGGTCGGTCTGAGCGGGCTGCTATCCACTAGCACTTTCTGATAGATGAAGAACAAGAGTCTGATGATGAGCCTCTGGTACGGACCGTCGGGAGCCGGGTCATGGCCACTGACAGAGGGATCAAGGCGGTTGGTGGACACCAGGCTGAGTCAAGGGGTGATGCTACTGATGTCACTAATCCTTCTTACAGCCTTGACCAGCCTAGCAGCCTAGGGGAGCACCTATGACAAAGGGCTCCAGGAAGAAGAGGATGACACAACCTTACATGATGAAGAGCAAGAGGCCAAGATTTATCTTGATCACTTCTTCTACCACCACCACCATTGTCACACCCACCACTGCAACAAACACCACCACAACTACCACTACTCCACTCACCACTACCACAGCCACCAATACCCCCACCACTTCTCCCACTGTCACCATCACTCCAACCACCACCACTACCATAGCCATTCCACCACATCCCACTCACACTCCACCTCCCATATTCAACACATCCACTACTATCACCACCAGCCACCAAGCAGGTCCCTCCACCCACTCTACATTCACAACTAGACCCACTCTACCCCACATCGGGTTAGAAGAACAGATTGCTAACCTCAACAGCATTGTGCTAAGGCTGCTTGCCACTGATGAGCTGAGGGCCTCTCAGCTAAACAAGATGATGGAGGTAAATGCAACCCAAGGTAAGTAGATAGTGCATTTGAGCGAGTAGAGTGCTTGGTACGAGAGGGCATTAGGTCGAGCCCACCATGCGCTTACAAGTCAAAATGAGCTGGTATTGGCGTCGGTAAAAAGGATTGATGAGCTTGAGAAGAAGAACAATAGGATACTCCTAAAGCTCAAAGGATAAAAGTCTGAGCCATTAAAGATCAAGGATGGTGATGATGATGATGATGATGATGAGGATGAAGATGACTCTGAGGAGGAGGTTGGTGAAGGAGGACCGAGCGGGAAATATAGTGAGGACGATGATGATCAGGAAGGTGATGCTACTGCATCAGCCTCTCTTCAAGCTTAAGAGAGGCGTGCCAAACAAAGCCAAGATCAATGAGCCTCGTCCCCAGCTCCTCCAGCATAAGAACAAAAGGATCAAGACATAAGTAATGATTAGATATCTTTGTATTTAAAACTTTTGTACTTGAATTATATATTACATTAATGTAATTATTGATCATTTATGTTTGTTTATGTCTTAATGATCTATATAATGACTTATGTGTGATATGCTTAATGTTTAATTAAACAGATGAAGCTCAACAGACAGATGAATTTGATGTCCAACCCCTTCAGTAGGTCAAGACTCAATTAACCATGATTCTTGACTTGCAAGTGATAGTCAGAAGATCTGTGAGCTACACTCCAGAGGAGGGAGAGATCATACACGACCTAATGGATGAACAACTTGCTGAAATATTCAGGTTGAATCCTGATGAGCTGGTCAAAGATGCTCCTACAATTGATGTGGCAAGTGACGATGCGCTGAACGATGTAGACGAAATCGAGATAAAGAATGTCACTGCTGATTATTATCCACAGTACACTGATCTAGAAGGACATGTTATCCCCAACTTGGGTGAAACATTTGATAATGGTACTTTTGAGAAGTTGGAAGAAGTAGAAAAAGAAAAAGAGAAAGAAGAAAGCACAACCCAAGCTTCAGACGCAAACGTTGATATCAAGAAAGCTGAATGGGTAGCTTGTTTTGGAGAGATGCAAGCCCAGCACGCGCCCCAAAAGCAGAATGCCTACACAATGCTTTATAGAGTCAAACAACATCAGAAAGTGTCTGGCAAGATTATAGTGTGGGCTTATTTTGAATATTTGGACGTATATGTTATAAAGAAAGAGAAGGGGATTTAGTACTTCAGATATCCTCATGATCTGAAGACTCTTCCTGGTTTTGAGCTCAACCGACTGGCATGCTTAGATCTGCTGTGTGCTAATCCAAGAAAGATGTCAGGTTGGTTTGAGGCTGCATGAACGAAGGAATACCACTCCAGGAGGGTAAACTTCAAACCTCAATTACGGAAGAGGTACATCCAAAAGTCTGAAGTGGACCCCATATCTAGAATACCTAAATTTGTGTTGAAGTGGAGTCCTCCGTGTACGATGTCAAAGATTCCCTTATGGGAAATGCCTCAGGACTTCATTCCACACTTTAAATGGTAGTATTTCGATTGGAGGACGGGTGAAGCGGTCATAGTTCTGAACAGAGAAGGAAAAATAGAGACTATCAGGGTATTCGACCCAATGTGGCTTACAAACTTGTTAGTTGAAGATGTCTACACATTATACAAGTGGCCACTGTTCTATGACACACAAGATATTGTACAAGCTCTCCAGTTTTAGCACGTCATATGACTCTGCTTTGCTTTTGAAATACATGCAGGATTTACAAAAGAGGAGAAGTACAAGAAATTCGAAGAACATGTAAAGAGTGTTAGATAATAGAATAAACTAGGACCAAGGGGGAGTTTGTAGATACATCATGTTCCTAGTTTATGAGCTTTAATGTAAAAGTCTTTCATGTCTTACACATGTGTAATGAATTGATTCAATAATATATAATATGTGGTTGTTACTTATTAATATTTATCTATTTCATATCATTATTGTGTTGAGTATAAATCATATGTATGAACTTATTATGTAGGTTTGAAGTTATTATACATAGTTCTTAGTCAATAATGATTGAGAAATGTGTTCAACCTAGTCGAATGAGTCTTCATGCTACTGGACCATATGCATTAATACATAATGCTTATGGACCAGTCGCACGACTGAACCAGGAGACTGGATCAGTCGTATTCTTGATAACACTTCGAATATACGAACCCTAGCCGTCCAGAACGTCCAAGAAAGCCAATCCAACTTCAAAGTCCATTCTTGATCGATTCCTACTTGTTCTTAATGTTTTGTTTATTTTTATATCGATTAGGTTAACGTTCTCATTGATTGGATCGCCAATCAAATAGGATTTCACACTATTTGATCTGGTTTCATGCATTATCAGTTAGTATTCTATACGTACACGGTCCTGACAACATAACATACACGTCCATATGGGCCGAATATATGAAACGGGTTGGGGTAGCCCGACTACCCTTGAACTCTCGTTCTAAAGTGCAATTCTTTTTTTAACCGTTATATGTCTTGAGATACCCTTGAGCAAAAATTTGAACACCCCTAAAAATGTAAAGCCCAATTTAATATAAAGAATAATAGCCCAAATAAAAGTAATAGTAATATTAACATTCCATTCAATTAAAACTCAAATTAACAAAAGAGTAAATTACTATTTTAGCCCTTGGGGTTAGGGTCATTTAATCCATTAGTCCAAAAAGGAATCTTTTAACATATCAGATCTTAAGATTGCATGTTGTAACAATTTTAGCCACTAATACTAACTTTGTTAGTTTATTTTGTTAAGTCTAAGGGTATTTTCGTCCATTTATATCTCAGGGGCTATTTGTGTAAATTATAAAATGACTACTTATGTAATTACTCAAATTTATAAAAACAACCACACCATATTCTTTATTTTTCTATTATTTATGATATTTTTATTTGTATATTTTAAAATGTTTATAATATCATTTTTGTAAAATTTTTATTCTTTGGTTTTTTTATTTGATTATTCTTTTTTATTTTTAAAATTATTATTTAATTAATCACCATTTAAATATTAAAATAAATACATCCTTTATAAAGCTTTTGTTTTCTTATAAACAACATTCTAAAATATTTTTTTCAAAAAAATATTAAATCTTTCGCTTCAATACAAAATAATTTTTTATATTTTATTTTTTTCATTATTCTTATGATTATTATCTAATAAAACATATTATAAATATAAAAAAATTTATGTCTTAGTTAAAGTTTTTGAATCTTTATAAAGACTTTCCAAAATCATTCGTTTTTCGAACATTTTCTATATCATTCGTCCTTTTTAAAATCAACCGTTTCATTAACCAATACAAGTTAGAAAAATTCTTTTTTGTGATTTTGTTATTATTATTATGTAATAAAACGTATTATAAATATAAAAATAAAAATGTCTTATTTGAGGATTTTGTTTTTACAAATATGTTTTCAAACTCATTTATTTTTCAATCTTTTTTTATATTGCTCGTCATTTTTAAATAATTCATTGTGTTATACTGTAGAAGATAAAAATTCTATCTTGATAAGAAGTTAAGAATTTAAACAAATTAGAAATATAACCGTTAAAAATAACCATTAGAAATATAGTCGTTTTAAATATATAGTATATTGTGTTGATACATTATGTTTCTAGTTTATGTTGTAAAAGTCTTTCATTTCTTACACATGTGTAATGTAATTATTCAATGAAATATGATATGATTTTGATGTTTATTTGTCTTTGAATATTTCATATTATTGTATTTGGTATAATTCATATATATGAACATCTTATATAGGTTTGAGGTTATTATACATGGTTTTAACTCAATAATAATTGAGAAATGTGTTCAACCTAGTCGGGTGTTATTCATGCTAATGAACCATACTTATGGACCATATGCATGAATGAATAATACTTATGGACCAGTCGCATAACTGAACCAAAAGACTGGAACAGTCGTATGACTTAGACATAAGATTGATTCAGTCGCACGACTTAACCTTCAGTCGTGCGTATGAATCAATCGCATGAGTCAGTCGCACGACTTAACCTCCAGTCGTGCGTATGAATCAATCGCATGAG
Organism: Flaveria bidentis; assembly: GCA_018326385.1. Lineage (NCBI taxonomy): Eukaryota > Viridiplantae > Streptophyta > Magnoliopsida > Asterales > Asteraceae > Flaveria > Flaveria bidentis. The sequence goes on along the minus strand of BJCM01209326.1, from coordinate 12,623 downwards.
TCAGTCGCACGACTGAACCATGCTAATGGTTCTGTTGCATGAATGAAAACTACAAACCTATAAATACCACATAATTTGTGGAAAAACAGAGACTTCGAAGATTATTAAACCCTAGCCGTCCAAAGCGTCCTAAACAACCAATCCAACTTCAAAGGTCGTTCCTGATCGATTTTTAATCAATTCTTTACGTTTGTTTCATCGTTAGATCGATCGGGTTGTCATTCTCACTCATTGGATCGCCAATCAAATAGGATTCTACACTATTTGATCTGGTCTCACGCAGAATCCGTTAGTACTCCGTATGAATACGGTCCTAAAAAGTGGTATCAGAGCTTTGACTCGTGATTTTGCGTGGATTCATTTGGTTTCGGTGTTAAAATCAACGTTTTCATTCAAAAGAGTCACCTTTTTGCTTCAAAAAATGTTTTTGACGTTTGCATGTGTTAAAGTTTCGATTGTTCACCAAACGGCAGATTAGGGATTCTGGAAAATTTGTATTATGTGTCAAAGTATTCAAAATATTCGATTTTTCAAACACAACAGCCTTCAGTCGCACGATTGGACCATTTGTACGACTGAACCCATTCGTATACCCTCACTCGTACGACTGAACTCAGTCGTGTCTCTCATTCGCATGGCTAAGCAACTCCAGTCAGTTGATTACAATCTTCCTACTCATTTGCACGACTGAATCCAATCGCACGATTGAATTCATTTGTATCCTTCATTCGCATGAGTGACCAATTCTCATAGCTCATTCGCATGAGTGAATCTGTCATGTTCTAAAGTTACCAAGTTTAAAGCAATGTAAGACTAGTTTGCTGCATTTACTGTTGGAAAGGACTCACGTGTCCAGAATCTTTTACTTCTAGAAAATGAGATTGGAAACCATAACAAAGTGCCAAAGCTGTTAACTTTGGATGATTACCCACAGCGGAAATTGCGCTTTGAAATCTACTTGAATGGAGTTGACCCAAATATTTGGTCATCCATTGAGACTGGTTACAAGGTACCAGTCAGTGCTAATGGAGTTAAATTGACTTTAGGAGGAATGAGCAAAGCCTAGAAGATTCTGTTTAATGCTGAAAAGAAAGTATATACCTTGTTGACTCAGTCTATACCTAGGGACATATTTCATCAGTTCTCTGAGAACAAGCAGTCTAAGAAATTATGGGAGGCCTTGGAAAAGAGACACGAAGGTAATTCAACTCTAAAGGCACTAAAGGCAAAAGCTCTTAAGAAGGAATTTGACATTTTTTTCTTTAATTGGAAATGAGTGCTTGGATGATATCATCGATCGATTCTATAATCTAATAAGTGAGTTGCACACTCATGGTGTGACTACATCCATGGAAGATAAAGTCTCTAGCTTTGTTGATGGTCTGCCAGACAAATGCGATTCATTTGTGTCTAATCTGAGACAAAACGATACTCTTGTTACTTTAGACATAAATGATTTCATTTTGAAGTTAAGAGTGGAAGAACTACGTATGATATACAAGTCAAAGAAAGGTTCCTATGTTCAGAATCCTGCTTTATACAATTCAGTTCCAACTCTGGTTACTTCAGGTGCACCGCTACAAACAACATTTGTGTCTAGCTCTTCCACTCCTTCTTCTGCTCCTTCCCAATGCAGTGCATCAGGAAACGTAACGTTAGGATCATCTGGAATCCAATACATAGTTCCTGAGGAAAATACTACCAAGTTGAAGACCGAGAATCTCGGAAATGTCACTGTGGAAGTTGCCAAAGAGCACATGGATCTTCTAGCTGCTGTTGTTCAATCTTATGATGGATTAGTTGATAGTAAGATTGGAAACTGTCATCTTAGTGACGAGGACTACGAGCAAGTTGATGAAACTGAGCTAGAGCGCATGGATATCATGTGGGCTTTGGCTAGTGCTGTTAGATGAGCCAAGAAGTTTGTAAAAAGGACGTGACAAAAATTAGTTGCTACTAAAGATACGACATTTGGATTCGACAAAACCAAAGTTATGTGCTTCAAATTTGGTGAAAAGGGGCACTTCAAACGTGAGTGCGTAAAACCAAAGAAGACTGGTAATGGAAATCCTTTTCCTACATTCAACTGACAAGACATGGATAAGATTGCAGCTTCATCTTCAAGTCAAGAGTCTAAGGCTTTGGTTGCTCAAGGTGATGAAGAACATGACTAGTCCTTCCGATTTTTTTCTTTGGGTGAATCCAATATTGCATTAGTTGATACATTGGATGATGGATCTGCAAGTGAAGGAGAATTCATAGCTGAGCATACACTTTTGGATATCGAAGAAGCTATGGATGTTATTGATCATTTGGTAGAAGAAGAGCTTAGTGTTGCAAACTCAGAATCTCCAATCATTGAAGAGTCTGACACTACTTTGATGGCTGATTCATCTAGTTCTACACATGCATGTTCTAAAGACGAATTATTTGAAAAACAAGCATGTATTAAATGTGATAAATTTAGAGATAGCATTGATTTAAAATTTTCTAGGTTATTAGAACATAATGATAATCTAGTAAATGATTTACAACTCTGCACTGAAGCAAATCATGTTTTAAAAGAAAATGAGTGCAGCTTCAAAGAAAAGATAGAACTATTGGGGAAACAACTAAGGGAAACCGAGGTTGTTGCCCTAAATCAATCAAATGACATCAAGTTCTATTTAAATTCTTTGGAGGAATCTAAAAAGAAAAAGTCAGTTTTGCAAGTCTAAGTTGATTCATTAAAACAAAAACTGCACAGTTTGGTTAGTTCTTCTCACATTGTTTAGAACCTAGTGAAAGAATAGAATACAGGGGAAGGTTTGGGTTATAAGGTAGTACCACCACCACTGAAATCATTTTGAACACTATATGTAGACCAATTAATAATAACCTAGTAAAGGATCATGTGGTATCTACTCCTCTGGTTAGTGATCCAGATTCTATGGGTAAACCTGTGAAATCTGTCATTAAACAGACGAATTCTACTTTGGCAGCAACAGATAAGAAACATGTTGAGGATTTAGGTGATAAAATTGAAAAGGTTAAATAAGAGTCAGGTTCACAAACGTTTACTTCAGAACCTAAAAGGTCTAATCCAATGAACCTTAAACGTGTTAATCATCAAAATCCGAATAAAATGAAAATGAAAGATGTTCAAAATGTCAAAACAATTAAGTTTGATAAAGAAGGTGACACATATAAAAGGAAAGAGCCATCACCCAACCCGACATATTTCAAATCCCGACCAAACTCAACCCCACATCAAAATTGACTCAAACTGTTGAAGGAAGATCCTGCTACAGTTGTGGAAAATGAGGACACATCTCTACAAATTGTCCTTATTATCAGACACCTAAAAAGAAAATTGAACTTTTTGATGAAAAACCACGTTTTTCTAAAATCAGATCTAATAGTCCTCCTAAGGTTACACCTAAGATTATTAGTGAACCTAAAGTTCAAACCATAAGCCAGTCGTCTGTTTACCACAAACAGGCCTTCCACAAAACTGGTTTATGAAATGAAAAATCAAGTAATGTGTCTAACAGTAAGGACAAGAACAAGAAAGATATGCCCTCATCCTTTGAAGGACAGTGGGTTAAGTTCATTATGTGTGATACCACTGGGACACCCAAGCTAGTTAAGGCTTGGGTCCCAAACTTGAACTAATCAATTCCTTTGTATGTGCAGGGTATCCGCTACAACGCTATCACTAATACCTGGATTATTGATAGTGGGGCTTCCAAGCACATGACCGGGAATTCGTCTATCCTTTTCAAAGTCAAATAAGTTAAAGGGGGACATGTATCATTCGCTGGGAGTAAAGGAGGTTAGATCACCGCTCAAGGCGAAATGGGAAACGAGAAAATGAAGTTTGACAAGATCAACTATGTTCAGCAACTGCAAAACAACTTGCTTTCTGTCTCCCAAATCTATGATAAGGGATTCAAGGTTGTGTTTGACATCAAAAAGTGCTACATGTTGAAGAAGGAGTATGTTGTCGAGGAGGATAAAATTCTAATGTCAGTTACAAGATATAACGATTTGTTTTGGATCTATCAAAAGCCTCCACAACTGAGTCTACTGTCCAGTGCTTCTTGTCAAAGGCAACAAAGAGGGATTCAGTATCCTGGCATAGGAGAACGAGACACATTAATCCCAGGAAGATGAATCATTTGGTTCAGAATGATCTGGTGAATGGAGTTACAGTTAAGAATTTCAAGCTCCCAGACTTCTGTGTAGCATGTAAGAAAGGGAAACAGACCAAGAAGTCTCACACAACACAGAAAGTTAATTCTATCAACATTCCACTCGAGCTTCTACACATAAATCTGTTTGGCCCAGTTAGCACAAAGAGCATTGTTGGTGATTAGTATTGCTTTGTAGTAACTGATGATTACTCAAGATTCTCTTGAGTGATGTTTTTGAAAGCCAAGTCAGAGACATTTGAATCATTCAAGCATCTAGTAACTACATTAGAATCACTCTACAAGTTGAAAGTAAGAAAGATTCGATCAGACAAAGGAACATAGTTCAAAAATCAATGGATGGAGGCATTCTGTCGAGAGAAAGGAAATTTTCATCAATTTACTTCTGCTTACACTGCACAGATGAATAGGGTTGCTGAAAGAAAGAATCAGAGCTTGATAGAGATAGCACGGACGATGTTAGCTGACTCTAAGCTGCCTATTCAATTCTAGAATGAGGCAGTGGCTAATGCAATGTACATTCTCAATCAAGTCTTAGTGATCAAACGTCATGGAAAAACGTGTTATGAATTGCTTCAGCAACGTAAACCCAACTTGGAGTATCTAGAACCATTTGGAGTATCGTGCATGCTATTAAAGAAAAATCAGACTGGGAAGTTTAGTGAGAAGGCAAAAGAAGGTATCTTTCTAGGATATAGTATACCAGACAAGAGAGTTTATAACAACTCAATGGGTCAGGTTGAAGTATGGTGCAATGTAGATGTTCAAAGATACACCACCCCCTGCTAGAAATGGACCTTCATTCTTCTTTGACTATGATGGATTTTTCAAGTCCTTCAATCTACCTACTTCTCATTCTAATGATGAGTTATCTTCACGAATGATGTACGATGTTTTTAATCCTCCTACACTAGACTCGACATCATCGGTTCCATTAGACGATACTTCTAGCCCTTCAGGGGGAGAGCTTGAGGTAAGTGAGTCTTCCTCTGATGATGAAGTAGTTGAGACTGCAAATGTGGACCAGGAGGAACATGTTCCCACTCCCGAAAGTACACAAGCATCTGATCTTGATGCCACTAAAACTTCTGAATCTCATACTCCAACAGCCACAGAAACTGAACCTGGGATTCAAAATCTGGATAATGACGTAGCTCTTCCCACCACTCCTGGATCTCGAATTAATGTGCATCGTCCCCTGGACAACATTGGGGGTATTCTATCAGGTAATTCAGACACGAAATCAGCTATACTCAGCTGATTATGTCGTAGTCATGGGAAAAGGTTATCTACACGATGGTGCTTATCGATGTTTTGTGTCTCAGTTTGAGCAAAAATATGTAAGTGAAGACCTATACGACGAGGCATGGGTTAGTGCTATGCAAAAAGAACTCCTTCAGTTCAAGAAGTTAGGAGTATGGACTCTTGTTGATAGACTAAAATATGCAAAGGTGATTGGCACTAAATGGGTTCTTAAGTGTAAGAAAGATGACCAAGGGGTCATAATCAGAAATAAGGCTCGGCTAGTCGTTCAAAGGTTTAGAAAATTCAAAGGCATTGACTACAATGTATTGTTTGCACCGGTGGCAAGGATGGAAGCCATTCGTATCTTCTTAGCCTATGCGTCCTACATGAATATCAAAGTTTATCAATTGGATGTGAAAAATGCATTCCTTCATGGTGAAATCCGTGAAACAGTGTAGGTTAGTCAACACAAAGGATTTGAGGATCCTTATCATCGGGATAGAGTTTATAAACTAGACAAGGCTCTTTACGGGCTTCATCAAGCACCTCGAGCCTAGTATGAGAAACTCTCTACTCATCTGGTGAAACATGGTTTTCGTAGAGGGGTTATTGATTGCACATTGTTCATCAAGGAGAAAGATGGTGATTTACTCCTGGTACAGATTTATGTGGATGACATAATCTTCGACTCCAAAAATGAAGAATTATGTAAAGAATTCGAGTCCTTGATTAAAGCTGATTTTGAGATGAGTGCCATGGAAGAGATGAAGGTCTTTCTTGGGTTACAGGTGGATTAGACACCATATGGAATCTTCCTGCATCAGTCCAAATATGTAGGAGATATACTTAGTCGGTTCGACATGGAGTATGCAACGGTTGCTAGGACTCCACTTGCCACCAACCACGATGTGGCACCCGACAAAAATGAAGATCTGGTAGATGCCACTATGTACCGAGGAATGATCGGATCTCTGATGTACCTCACAGCCTCTCGTCCTGATATTATGTATGCCATGTGTCTCTGTTCCAGATATCAGGCTAGACTAAAAATGAATCATCTCAGTAGGGTTAAAAGGGTCTTTTGTTATCTGAAGGGTACTCCAACAATCAAATTGTGGTATCCTCATGATGATGACTTTGAGCTTACAGCGTATAGTGACTCGGACTATGGTGGTTGCAAGATGAATTACAAGTCAACATCAGCGGGATGTCAGTCCTTTGGAAGATGCTTAGTCACCTGGCAGTGTAAGAAGCCGACATATGTTGCTGCTACAAGTTGTTGTTCACAAATCATTTGGATTCAACAGCAAATGCGAGACTACAGTTTGCAATTTTCTAACACCCCTATCTTTGTTGATAATTCTGCTGCAATTGCTGTCACTAAAATTTCGGTCCAATACCCAAAAAACACATTGGTATTAAATATCACTTTATACGTGACTGTTTTGAAAAAGCAATTAATCGCTGTTGTTAAAAATTAATACAGATTTTCAACGCGCCGATCTCTACACAAATGCTTTTGACAAACCTCGGTTTTTATATCTTTTGGAGGTAAATGGTGTGAAAAAGAAAAATGTTGTGATTCTAGAACAGTCGAGCTCATAGTCTGCCAAATCTTTCTTATTTTTTAATTTTTTAATTTATTTTTTAATTTTTTTTCCTGTCTTTAAAAAATCCAGAAACACAAAAATATTTTTGGTTTTAGAATTTCAGGAGGAAAATAGTTTTAGTTTCAGTATTTAATTAGTTTCAGTATTTAGTTACTTAAAAAAACGAGGGTGGGCAGATTGGTAGAAAGCAATGAAATCAAATCTGTGAGATTGATTCAAAAATTATGGAAAATGATAGTACACATGGAACTAATTGTTTGGGACATCTAAAAGGATTGAAATGATCAAAATACTATATTCAAATTACAAGTCTGAGAAGTCTAAGCAAAATAAAGGAAAAATGATAGTAAACTAGTCAGCTACTGAGGTAACATAGAGAAAGTAGGACTAGAGGTTACTAGTTCATTATATGATGTGTCGATAGATTCAACACAATAGACGAGTAGACCTCATTGGTGAATCAAATTCAAACTAATTTGTTCAACTTTCCGTGGGTTCTCATCTTATCCCTGGTTAAAACAATCAACGTATTTCCAATAAGGGGTGACGATCAAAATAAACGCCACAAATGTGTGCAAATGACCATAAAAATGAGTAAAGCACATGGAAAAATTTCCAAGTACCATCAAGCTAATGACTAATGTTGTTGGTGCGTTATATGCAAAAGAAAAACTAATGTTGTAACAAGAAGATAGATTGTGTGCTTTTCTGCTATGGGATGACACTGACCTGAGGATAAGCATAACCTAAATATTCTAAAATTCATTGTTGTTTGCGCCTCTCTACTGTGCGATGGCACTGACCCGAGGCTTGGCATCTCTCTGAAAGCTCTTAAAATAGCTTATTCTTGTCAAATACCCGTAGACCGCTCAAAAATCTCCTGAGGAATGTTGATTACCATATAAGTGTGGGATCCCCAAATGCTTGTTGAAATAATATAACCTAACTTATCACCAATGTGAGTCAAAAATCTATGTATGGATTTAAGTTGACATATATACTGACAATCATCGTGGCTGCAACTCTCGACGTTCAAATCATTGTGTGCATCTTATAGCTCTAGTATGATTTCCTGAAAGTGATATTGACTCTTAGACAAATGAGAATCTAGTATCAAAATACATATAAAAGGATCCCAAATGATTTTGATATACCTGTATGATTCCATATGAATCTTTCAAGAAATGATAAAATTAAATTGAAGTTGTTCTACTCATGAGAAAATTTCGATTAGATTATTTCTAAAATGTTTCAATCCACCTCAAACCATAAACACAAAATAGGTCTTTTTTTGTTTTATTTCAAGTTGTTTTTTCTGTTTTCGTTATTTTCCTGGCGTAGGTGTCGGACTATACAACTAGATGAACTCTGTGAATCACAAATTAAAAAGGGTCACGTCTGAGGTGACCAATAGGTTCTAAATTAAAAGGATCACGTCTGAGGTGATCAAATGATTTTCAATTAAAATGGTCATGTCTAAGATGATCATTGGTCATAATGTTATATATCAAAAGTTAGATTTTGAGTGTATGCAAATGTATGAGGTCTAACTCATAAGGATAAGCCAATCACACGATTGAATCATAAGTATGAGCCAATTGCACGATTGAACCATCAGTATGATTCAATCACACGATTGGACCATGAGTGTGGGGCAACCATGCGATTGGATCACAAGAAAAGATCCAATCGTACGACTGGATGAAGGAGTCTGAGCCAGTCGCACGACTGAACCCTAGTCGCACAAATGAATCATGCGTATGGGTCACACGACTGAAACCCAAAACAGTATAAATAGAGGGGTTTGTCGGTCGTATTCCTTACCACTCTTCAATGATCTCAAAAACCGCACATACACAGACACTCTGACAAAATTCCGATTGTTGTGATTACCCTTTGATTGTGATACTGATTGATTTCCTACTCATTTACAGGTACTTTACAACTGAAATCGGTCCAAATGATGGATTAATCGAACCCTAAATGACCGAAAGTGTTAAGATCAATAACCGGGATAATACTTTAAAAATAGACCACTTATATGAACATAAAAGTTGATTTAAAAGACACTAAGTGCTATTTGGAGTCCCTATGAATCTAATGAGTCTAAACACGAAGTGTATTATAACGTTCTGACAAAGATTCCAATTTAGAGTGTCAAACAGAGCAATATGCGAATAGACACTCCATATGAACTTCTGTTGCACGATAGAGCCAGGCGCATGACTCAATCACACGAGTGAATCAATCGGTGACTTAGTCGCACGACTGACTCAACCGCATGGCTTAGCATACGATTAAGTTCAATCGCAGGCTCAATCGCACTACTAAACTCAATCGCAGGCTCAATCGTACGACTGAACTCAGTCGTATGGTTTAATCGCACGTTTGAACCAGTTGATCAAAATCAATTAAAATTCAACTATTATCTCTTATGCACAAATCTAATGTATATGTTTCCTTTGTTGGAGCAATATGGATGAGAGATGGACTATGAGCACTAAGCACAACATTTGTGCTCATTTGGATGCTACATCCCTGAACGCTTCTGAGTTCACTAGGATCATTGCCATCCTGCGTAGATCGAGGATCTACAAGGCTATTTTTACACCATGCACACCGTACAGATCTATTCAGCAGGCTTTTTGGGAAAGTGTTGTGGTTGACCGGTCCGTTGAGCCCCACTGTATCTGGAGCTCTATATTCAGACAGGAGATTGAGATCATTGAAGACGACCTGAGGAGGGTCTTGGATCTGGGAGAGGATGGTGCCTACCCAACCAAACTGCATCCCCTAACTGTTCGGGGATGTTTTCTGAGGATCAAGTACGCTGGGGACATCAATGACGGTGTGCTGAATAAGAGCAACATGTGCCCCCTGTTCAAGTACTTGGCACATGTGATTCTCAAGTGCATAGCCTCCAGTCGTGGAGGATTTGATGAGATGTCTGACCAAATCCAGAATGCATACGTTGCACTGGTACTGAACCACCCGTTCAGTTTCTCCCGCATGTCGTTCTCCTACTTGATCGAAAACATTAAGGCCAAGGCAAGGAAGCTTCTCTATGTATCCACGTTTCTTGCAAATGATTATAGACGAAAGGCTTCCGTTGCCGCCGAAGGAGAAGGATGATGCTATTGTATTAGAGGTGATGGATTAAATCATGTTGGGGAGGATGAAGGTTTACCGAGGGAAGCAAGTGAAGCCCCCGGTCACGAGACTGTTTGGCCATCTGGCAAATGAGGATTATGTGGCGCCCTCTCGTAAGAAGTGGCACCATGATGATAGTAATTCTGATGTTGACCCGTAGTGGTTCCAGCTGATAAAGAAGATGACGATGATGATGATGACCTTGATGACGGTCAAGGTGGTGGAGATGTTGGTCCCAGTTAATCAAGGGCCACCAACATGTCTACTATATCTCCACCATCTCCAAATGGTACTTCTGATGCACCTGGTGGATCTAAGCCGGCTTCTTTCCACCAGGATTTCCTGTTAGATGAAGAAGAAGAGTATGATAATAAGCCTTTCGTTAGGCAAGTCGGTAGCCGGGTTGTGGCTACCGAGAAGGGGAAAGATGCGGTTGGTGGACGCCAAGCTGGGTCTAAGGGTGGTGATACTGATGTCACTGATCCAACATACACACCCGAACAGCTCAGGGGGAGCCCCTATCGCCAAGGGGTCGCGGAAGAAGAGGATGGCCCATCCGTATGGCAAAAAGAGTAATAGAAAGAGGATCACCCTGATCACTTCTTCCACCTCCATAACCACCACCATTACCACAACCACTACCACCACCACACCCAATACCACCTCTACAGCCACTGATACCCCCACCACCACTCATACATTCACATCCACGTCACCCACAATACCCAACACAACTCCACCATAATCCACTTCCATTCCTACTCCTATCTACACCACATCCACCACTACACCTACTACTCACCAAGCTGGCACATCCACCCACTTCTCACCTTCATCGAGCTCTACTCTACCCACTATCGGGTTAGAGGAACAGCTGGTGACCCTCAATAGACTGGTGCTAAAGCTGCTAGCCACAGATGAGCTAAGAGCCAATCAGATAAACAAGTTTGTAATGGTCAATACCACCCAAGGCAAGCAGATTGCTCAGCTGACCGAGCATAACGCTGCTCACGAGAGAGCTTTAGTTAGAGCTCACCATGCACTAACGGCTCAAAATGAGCTTGTGAAGGACTCTGTAAAGAGGATTGAGGAGTCGGAAAAGAAGAACAAAAAGCTTATGCTAAGGTTGAAGGGATCTACGGGTGAGCCCCTAAAAATTAAAGAAGATGGTGATGATGGTGGAGATGATGATAGTGGAGATGATAATGGTGGAGATGATGATGATGAGGTTACAGATGATGACTCAAAAGACGAAGAAGATGATGAGGAAGCGGAACCAAGCGGAAAGGGTAAGGAAGATGATAAGGATGATGATGATGAGAAAGAAGGTGATGTATCTGCATCTACCTCAACTCAAGCAGCTCAAGAGAGGCGCTCCAAAAGAGCCATGTCCTCTACAGCTCCAGCTGAGGAGACACATGATCAGGGCAAAGGCAAAGCTCCACAACCTGATGATTATGATGTTCTCCCCCTTTAGCAAGTCAAGACTCAGTTAACTATGATTCTTGACTTGCAAGGGATTATTAGAAGGTCAGTGAGCTACACTCCCAATGAATGAGAAATCATTCATGAACTGACCGACGAGCAGCTCGTTGAGATGTTTAGACTGAATCCAGATGAGCTAGTTAAAGATGCTCCAGAAGTTGATGTTTTAAGTAATGAAGGACCTACAAGGAGTGGATAAGATTGAGATTGAAGATGTCACATCTGATTACTATCCACAGTACATTGACCCTAAGGGCAACATTATCCCCAACTTGGGTGAAACTTTTGGCAGTGATACTTTTGAGAAGTTAGAGGAGATGGAGAAAGAAAAAGAAAAGAATGTAAGTAAATCCCAAGCTTTTGATGCTAATGTTGATATTAAGAAAGTTGAATGGGCAGCTTATTTTGTAGAAATGAAAGCCCAACGCGCACCTCCAAAGCAAAATACCTACACGAAACTTTACAGAGTCAAGAGACATTAGAAAGTGCCAGGCAAGATCATCACGTAGGCCTATTTTGAAGACTTGGATGTCTATGCTGTGAAAAGAGAAATGGGGATTGAGTACTTCAAATATCCACATGATCTAAAGACTCTTCTTGGTTTTGAGCTAAACATATTGGCATGTTTTGACCTTTTGTATGCCAACCCGAGGAAGTGGCTTACTAACTTGTCTAATGTTTAGACCTTTTGAGCTAAACAGAAGCGGTCATAGTTGTCACACCCCCGCTAAAGCGGAAACACGGGGATGTAACGAGACGGGATCGTCATAACACATGGTATACGTTAGAGAAGCAATATAAGTATGATGACAAGCGTGTCATGACGTCACCCGAACACAAATGGAGACTTGTGTCGTGTTAATCAATATTCACGACAGCATAGCCATAAGCATAACATAAAGATGATCATATAAGCAAATAGTATGACATTGTTTAATTC
>BJCM01209325.1:0-31239 GCA_018326385.1 Flaveria bidentis | reverse complement strand
TATGTTTATTTGTTGATGAGATCATACAAATAAATATTAACACCGATTTAGAAAATTGGTTTTCTAAAACTTTGCTTTTGTAAAAGAACAAACTTATATGGATAATTTATTCATGAGATATTATTTGTTTGTTATTTAAAATTGGTTAAATAATAACAAATAAAAGTGTGTTGATGTTATAAAATTAAAAGATGTTTTAATTTTATAAAAGATGGATTAAAAAGTGAAATTTTATAAAACTTAAAAGGGAGGGAACCCTTTTTTTAAACAAGTTCGGCCGCCCCCCCTTGGGGAGTGTGTTTTTCCTTTAGTCTTGTTCTTTGCAAGACATTACTTCACTTTTTACTCTTCCATCACTTCACACTCTCTCCCACACATGCAAAGAAAGCTCTCTCTCTCATTTTTGCTTAGGATTTTCGGATTCAAGGAAGAGGGTAAGTGCTGAAAATTGGTTTTTGGCAGCTCTTGAACATCTTCTTAGTTGATTCGGATAGTTCAAGAGGGAGCTCGTTTTTGGTGCCTTGCTACCTAACAAGTGGGTGTTTGCTGAAGTGCTTGGGGCATACAAGCTTGAGAGGACCTTCTCTTGGTGCCTTGGTCATTCTTCTTGGTCAATATCATCCTCTACTTCGTCACATTTGCTGTTGAAAGGTAGTTCATGGCAGCTTGTTTATGGCTGTCCATACGTTGTGTTTTTGTCTTTCATAGCTAGCTTTTATTCACATATAAAGGTCCTTTGTTCTTGGGTTTGTTTTTGACATTATATTATCAAAAGGGACTTGATTTTTCAGCTTATGAACAAGACAATAATACTAACATTCCCCTGCGTTTTTCTTGTTTAAATGGTTAAACAACTTGTTTATGTTCAAAATAAAACCCAACACAAGCGTCTCGGGAACGGGGTCTTACAAGTTGCTATCAAAGCCAAAGTTTAAGAGAAACGGGGTAATTTTTTTAAATAAACCAAAACAAAAACAGAAAATGGGACAGAAAGGGATGGGATGCCAGTCCGAGTAGTTGCGTGCCGTCAGGTATTTTCTTAATGATAACCGGTATTATGTGCGCATGTTATGTGGTTTATGTGTTGTTTGTAGATTTAGATACTGATGTAGTCAGGATAGGTAATGCTTGAAGTATGAAGAGTAAAGTAAGTGGCTAATCACAACTGGCCACTATAATAAGGGACTTACTGTACTTGACATAAACTGAGTTGTTGCCTTGAATGACCGTGTTGGTGTTTAAATCTTTCAGTGTGAGTTAGAGGATGGCCGGTGGTAGATCATCAAAAGCTTCACGTGGTGGTGGTGGACGTGGTGTTGAACCACGGGTCACGAGAGGAAGGCCTAGAGCTGAAAATGTAGTTCATGAAGAACCCGAGACCCATCATCCGGAGGGCGGAGATGAGAGTGCTAATCTGAGAGCCTCAGTGAAGGAGGCGGTCATGGAGGAAGTGCATCAGGTCATGCAGACGATCCTACATTCTGTGAGACCGAAGTGATAAAGGCTGTTAGAGTGGGGTAAGAAGGGAAAGGAGTAGACCCACGGGCGAAAGAAGACAGCCCGAGACTGAGACGGTTCTTTCTAATGACGAAGAGGAAGAAGAAGAAGAAGAGCCTGCACCGGAGGCGGCACGAGGCTGTAACTACGGGGCATTTCAATGATGCAAGCCCCCTACTTTTGATGGTAATGGCACTGCTGCTGCTGCTCACCTATGGTTGAGAGAAATGGAAGCTGTTCTGAATATCAGCGAGTGCCGAGAGGACCAGAAGATGAAGTTTGCTGCCCACTCGTTTGTGGACTCGGCTCTGTGTTGGTGGCACAATATAGTCCAAGCCGAGGGTAGTCAGGCAATTGAAAGAATGAGGTGGTCTGAGTTGAAGAAATTGGTAATTGAGGAGTTCTGTCCTCACCGGAAATGGATAAGGTGGAAAGGGAACTCCTACAGCTGGAAGCGGGAACCATGACACATCAACAATACACCACCAAATTTAACGAAATGGGGGCTGGTGCCGGATCAAGTGACGCCTCGATCACGAAAGATTAAGGGGTACTTTCAAGGCTTGTCGACGAATATCCATAGGCACATGATCGCCGCCCGACCGAGCACGTTTAGGTCGGCGGTTGATTTGGCGGGGAGGTTGTATGACGAGAGAATGGTGGTGGCTGATGGCAGCAAGAAAGGTGGTGGTGACCGTAATTGGAATGGAAAAAGGTTTGGTCGGGGTGGCATCTCGACGGGTAACAAGAAGGCATAGGTAGATAACCGTCGTGTGGTCACATCCGGTGTGGGAGTAAAGGGATGCAGCAAATGTGGGAAGTAGCACAGTGGTGAGTGTAGGTGGGGGTTGTACTTGTGCTTCAAATATGGGAAGCTAGGTCATATGGCAAGGGAATGCAAAGCAGGGAAATGTTTCAACTGTGGCGCAGATGGTCACATGAGCAGAAACTATAAGAAGCCGAGGGCTGAGAGTTCTGGGGTGAAGAAGACTGGAGGTGAAGGACCGAGGGTGAGCGCCAGAGCGTTCATGATGATGCATGAGGAGGCTAGGACGGACCCTGATGTTGTGTCAGGTATGTTTCTAGAAAACCAAAATTTAGCCTCTGTGTTATTCGATTCTGGTGCTAGTAAAAGTTTCATTTCTGTTGCTTTTTGTGCTAAATTGGCTGTTAGTAGTAAGAATATAGATGCACCCTTTGATGTTGAAACTACCATAGGTAAGTCTACCAGAATTTTCGAGGTAATAGAGGGATGTGATGTGGAACTAGAAGGTCATAAATTTCCGGTTAGACCCTTCGTGATGACCTTAGGTGGTTTCGATTTGGTTTTTGGGATGGATTGGTTAGCGGATTTCGAGGCGAACATTGCGTGTCGCAAGAAGATGATTCGTTTGACAGCGCCTGGCGGGAGTTCGGTAACGATTTATGGGGATCGGATCACGACGATCCGAAAGTAATTTCAATGGCGGTGGCGGGAAAGTGCATGAGGCGTGGATGTAGTGCCTACTTGGCCTATGTAAAGGACGTGGATACACCAACACCACAACTGTCAAAGGTACCGGTTGTGTGTGTCTTCCCAGACGTGTTCCCAGAAGACTTACCAGGAGTGCCACCTGACAGAGAGATCGAGTTTCAGATTGATCTAATACCAGGTGCCTAACCTGTTGCCAAGGCACGTTATCGGCTGAATCCAATTGAGATGAAAGAGTTGATGGAGCAATTGCAAGAGCTTCTTGATAAGGGGTTCATTAGACCGAGTATCTCTCCTTGGGGGTGCTCCGGTCCTGTTCGTGTAAAAGAAAGACGATAGTATGAGGATGTGTGTAGACTACCGTGAGTTGAACAAGTTGACGATAAAGAACCGATAGCCCTTACCGAGGATTGATGATTTGTTTGATCAGCTCCAAGGTGCCAGTTGGTTCTCAAGAATAGATCTTCGATTGGGCTACCACCAGCTAAAGGTGAAAGAGCAGGATGTTCCTAAAACAGCTTTTCGCACGCGTTATGGTCACTACGAGTTCCTTGTTATGTCATTTGGTTTGACCAACACGCCAGCTGCTTTCATGGATTTGATGAATAGAGTGTATCGGCCGATGTTGGATAAATCCATGATTGTGTTTATTGATGATATTCTAATTTATTTGAAAAGCGAGATTAAGCATGCCGGCCACATTCGGGAGGTTTTGGAGACGTTGAGAAAGGAGAGGTTGTATGCTAAATTCTCTAAGTGTGCGTTCTGATTGTGCGAGGTACAATTCTTGGGTCATGTGGTGAATCGTGACGGGATCATGGTGGACCCGGCAAAGGTGGAGGCGGTGATGCAATGGAAGTCTCCAAAGTTGCCATCCAAGATTCGTAGTTTCTTGGGCTTAGCGGGCTAATACAGAAGATTTATCCAAGGCTTCTCTAAGATCACTTCTCCACTAACTAAGCTGACCTGGAAGGATGTGAAGTTTGTATGGGGTCAAGCTCAAGAGAAAGCGTTTGAAGAATTGAAGGTGAGATTGACTCAAGCTCCTGTTCTGTCATTACCCAACGAAAGTGAAGATTTGGTGGTTTATTCTGATGCTTCCTACTCAGGGTTAGGGTGTGTGTTAATGCAGAGGGGGAAGGTTATAGCCTATGCATCCTGACAGTTGAAGGTTCATGAGGTCAACTACCCTACTCATGACTTGGAGTTAGCAGCCGTGGTCTTTGAGCTAAAGATTTGGAGGCACTACCTTTACGGAACGAAGTGCACCATATTCACTGACCACAAGTGCTTGAAGTACTTCTTTGAGCAGAAGGACCTAAACATGAGGCAGAGACGATGGTTGGAGCTCATAAAGGACTATGATTGCGAGATCCATTACCATCCGGGTAAAGCCAACGTGGTGGCAGACACCCTTAGCCGGAAAGAGAGACCCAGACCGATTCGGGTGAGAGCGTACCAGTTGATTATGACCTCTGATATGATGAAACAAATTAATGGGTTTCAAGATGAGGCATTGAAAGAAGATCTTCTTAACTCTGAACGAATGAGAGGTCTGGTTGCGGAATTGGGTGAAAACACACTTGGTGTTAGAACCCGATTTGGACGAATGTGGATTCCTCGTCATGGGGATCTACGCATGAAGATCATGGATGAAGCACACAAGACTCGATACTCCATTCATCCCGGTTCCACAAAGATTTATCAAGACATGAAGAAAGATTATTGGTGGCCGAGTATGAAACGCGACGTGGTGGAGTATGTGAGTAAATGCCTTACTTGTCTACAAGTGAAGGCCGAGCATCAGAAGCCATATGGAAGGATCCAACCTTTGGATATACCGGAATGGAAATGGGAACACATCACCATGGATTTTATTACAAAGCTGCCGCGTACCCCGAAAGGGTATGATGCCATATGGGTGATAGTTGACCGTTTGACGAAGAGTGCTCACTTCCTACCGATCCGCGAGACATATCCATCTAAGAGATTGGCGGATCTTTTCATTAAGGAGATTGTAACTAGTCATGGTGTACCAGTGTCTATTGTGTCTGATCGTGACACCTGGTTTACATCCAAATTTTGGAAGAAATTCCACGGTGCTATGGGGAGGAGGTTGCATATTAGCACGACTTATCATCCATAGAGTGATGGTCAGTCAGAGAAGACCATTCAGACTTTGGAGGACATGCTTCGGGCATGTGTTATCGATTTTGGAGGAAGTTGAGATGACCACCTACCGTTAGCTGAGTTCTCATATAACAACAGTTATCATGCCAACATTGGTATGCCGCCTTATGAGATGCTATACGGTAGGAGATGCCGAACACCCGTGTGTTGGGGTGATATTTGTCAGAAGGAGTTAGGGAGCGTTGAGGTGATCGAGGCTACGACTGAGAAGCTTGAAAAGATCAAAGCCTTCATGAAGGCAGCCAAAGATAGACAGAAGTTGTATGCTGATAAATGACGTAGACCGATTGAGTTTAAGGTGGGTGACCGGGTTATTTTGAAGGTCTCACCTTGGAAGGGTATCATTCGATTCGAAAAGCAGGGCAAGTTGAGCCTAAGGTATAGGACCTTTCCAAATCGTTGCTTGAGTAGGAGAGGTGGCCTATAGACAGGAATTACAAGATGAGTTAAGTGGAATTCACCCGATATTCCATGTATCTCATCTGAGGAAGTGTTTAGCGGATGAAGATATGATTGTCCCATTGGAGGATATCGAAGTGGATGAACGACTCAATTATGTGGGCAACCAGTGACATTCATTGATCAAAAAGAGAAAAGACTGAGAAATAAAATGGTTCCTCTTGTGCGTGTACAGTGGAAGCACAGTAAGGGATCCGAGTCTACATGGGAGACTGCAGAAGAAATGAGACAGCATTACCCATGATTCTTTAAGGAATAACAGGTTTTGGGGACGAACCCTATAAAAGAGGGGTGGACTTGAAACACCCGATTATTTTTTTCAAAAGTCAAGAAAGAAGAATAAAGTGAAGAAAAAGCAGGAAAAGAAATAAAGCCCAAGTCTAGGGGTAAAAAGTGTCCAAAAGGACAAAATATTTGAAAAGTGGCTGTAAAAGGTGGTATGGCCGCCCGTATGTCACACACATCATAAATCTTCGGATTTTAGAGAGAGAAAGTGATAAGAGAAGCAGAGAACTCTCGGGTTTTGAAGAAGAACCAGCTAAGAATCCGAATCCAAGGTAAGAATTCATGGTTTTATGATGTTCTTGAATGGTTATATCCTCAGGTTTATGCTTATGTGTGTTTGTATGTGTTCGGGTATGTTTTTAGTGGGTTTCTAGGCAGTTGAATTCAATTTGCAAACGAGTTTGGAAGAAGCCATACTCAAGAGCTGCAAAGGTGAGTTCTAGAACCCCTCTTTTTACATGTTTTAACTGATTTTGGGGCTGGAAATGTATGAATGTATGTTTTTATAAGCTGGGTCTTTCTAACGTGTTTCATTTACTATTTAGTTAATATGGCTAATCTGAAGTTTGACAAGAGGAATAAAATCACTGCTATCCTTGATGATACACATCCTAAAGCCGCAAAATTTAGAGATTGTATTCGTTGGCTACACAGGTCTCCCGTCACACATGCAGTTACTCATTCTCCCACCATCTACGACCTACAGATCAGAGATTTCTGGCGCACTGCCGAGTATGACACCAAAGCCAATCCTTAGATGATTGTTGCTAGAGTATTAGAAAATGACATAGCTATTACTGCAGAGATCATTTCTCGGGTGCTGAGACTCCAAGAAGACAGTGGAGATAAGGTTGTGTTGACGGATTAGGAGGTGTTTGATGTCTTCAGGAGTATGAGATATGAGGGCCCTCCTTTTAGGAAAAGAAATGAGATCAAGAAGTCCTTTCTGTCCAAGGAGTGGAGATACATCGCTCACGTCTTTATCATGTGCTTAGATCACCGAATAGGTGGATCCGTTGGGCTGAACATTGACTTGGCCAAAGCTATGGTTATATTCTGTAGAGGGCAAAAGGCCAATATTGCCCAACTCATCTATGATTGCATTGTAGAGAACGTCATGTCCCTAAAGAAGGATAAATGGTTGTTTTATCCATAGGTTTTGCAAATGATTATAGACTATCTAATTCCTAATGTACCAAGACACGGGAAGATCAAGAGATTGGTTCAGATGAACACACGCATATTTGCTGACTGTTGTGCAATAAGGCATGCTTTTAGTGGCAAGATTACACATTTATGGGAGAACATGTACCCTCCAGAACGATGGAACTATATTCGAAGGGTGATTGAATCTGAGGAGAAGAGGGTTGGTGAGATAAAGGTTAAACAAACTGAATTGATGAAGAAAAGGAAACGATATGCTAAAGAAAAAGATTATGAATTCGAAGATGATGTTAATGAGACTGAGCATGAGGTAAGGGCTGAGAAGAAGAAAAGGTTAAAGAAAAGGGCTGAAGAGTGGGAGACAGAGAGGAGGACTAAGCATAAACATCAGGCGTTTACTAAGCTTCAGAGAAGGGATGAGAGGGCTGGTCTAGATGAGGATGTTATAATGAACCTCAACTCCTCTTTAGCAAATGATCTTAGTATGATAAAGACAAAGTTGACCAATCAAGAATTGAGAGAGAAACAAAAGGATGAGATGCTTGAGGGAATGACAAAAATGCTGGTGGATCAACAAAATTTGATAAGGAGACTACTGACTAAGGTGAATGAGCTGAAGGCTGCAGCTGGCCTACCTAATCAGCTAACTCAATCTGAATTAGATGATATGACTAATACTTCTAAGTACCCATTTTTTAATATGGGTACATCTTCTAGGGCATGAAAGGGCACTTTTGGTGCAGGGACTTAAGCAGTTGGGGGATCTAGAGTTAGAGATGATACAGAGGTTGAGAATGTGACTGGTAGGCCTGACAATATGGAGGAGGTGATAGAAGTTGGGTTTGTTGATATAGGAATGAATATAGATGGCTTTGGAGGAGAAGAGAAATTGGCAGAAAAAGATGCAGAGGGTGTTGAGAAAACAATTGAAAAAAGGTTGTTATATGAGGAGGAAGAGGATGAACAACTAGTTGATTATGATTTTGAGCTTGAATATTATGAGGTTGATGAGAGGCTATTAACTTATGTGACCAAGAAGGGTTCAGATGAAAATGATGTGTTTGAAATGTCTAAAGAAGAATGGTTTGTGAGTGAAAAGGAACCTGAGGAGATAACCCCTTTGTTTTAGAATATTCAAGGGATGAGCAAGAAGGAAGCTGATAAGAAGATCATAAGTTGGAAATACAACTCCGGCCTCAAGATGTTCATGATTAAGAGGAGAGGATGAGGCATTACATACTTGCACGAGAGGAAGGCATTTAAGACCTTTGCGTAAGGGGGATTTAAGGAGGTTGGTTATACTCCCTTTGATTGATTCTGAAGTGACTGAGAGGGCTAAACTATTAGAGGAAGAGATTAAGAAGGGACTAAATGATAACTTTCAAGCATTTGGGTTTATGAGGCGGAGAGAAGGAGATCAAAGAAAGAAAATGACTGGGAGACAGGGAAAGGTAGGATTGTGCTGAAGGTGAAACCCCCGAAAATTATGAGCAGGGTGAGGTTGCAGGATCCCCTTCCCCAACAACTTCAAAGCTTTGAGAAATGGTTTTACAATAACAATACTGGGAAAGTGGTGATCGGATTGAAGAATGGAGTAGAATATAGGTTGTTTGACCCTATGGAGTTATTTGCTTTTTGTGATGAAGTTTTGATTGTACTTTGTGAGAATCATATAAAAGCGGGGGTTAGAGCTGAGATGCGAAAAGAAGCAAGCATGTTTATGATGGTTGCTAACAAGGTGAGGGGAGTTAGGACTAAAGTGAGGAGATGGCATAGAAAGTTAGAAAAGAAGATGAGCTGGGGATGAATGTGCAAGATCTAACGAGTCAATTCACGCAGGCAAGTGCACATGCTGAGTATGAAGCTGCAAGATCAAATGAGGAATTATCTGAGGCGGATAAAGTTGCTAGAGCAAAGACAAACGAAGATTGATCAAGACGGTGAGATCCAACCTAGGAGTATTGAAGATCAAGTATAAGTTGGACTCACCATAGATTAGATTTTGATTATGTTTCATTGTAGTAGGATTAATGTTAGTTTACTTTTGTATGTTTGATAGTTTAGTTTTTCTACGCAACGAAACTATAGTTTCACTCATAGCAAGCAACTAGTTTCACCCGGCAAAACTGTCTCAAGTGGGCGAAACTATGTTTTGGCAGGATAGTTTCGCTGACTATCAGCGAAACTGTCAACAAAACTATCTTTACTATATATAGTTTTGATCTTTTCAATTGTAAAGCATTCTTGCAAAACCCTAATCCAATTATCATTGTTGCAAGTGCCTATTGTAAGCTAGTTTTTCATAGAAATATATTGAACTTTGTTATATTGTTAGTATTGAATCATGATTGCTATATTTTGAATACTTTTGAGTTCTTATTTATCATCATATTGTTTGTTGTTTGTACTTTTTGTTGA
Source organism: Flaveria bidentis (assembly GCA_018326385.1). NCBI lineage: Eukaryota > Viridiplantae > Streptophyta > Magnoliopsida > Asterales > Asteraceae > Flaveria > Flaveria bidentis. Next base: position 21,755 of record BJCM01209325.1, on the reverse strand, counting down.
TATCGAACGATTCAACCTCACAAAAGTACTGTAATTCGATCATTTGGACCAACAAATAGTAACAAAGAATCATATGTATTTTAGTTCACATTAATTTAGAAAATTTAACACAAGATTGTACAATATCAAACGTCTCAAAGTTAAATAAAATTCTCCGTAAGTTTCACACCTACCATTGGCATTTATATACTTTAACTAAAGCTATAATAACTTCTTTAGATGTTATGGCACTTAGATTTAATATACATAATTTCAAAAGCCAAAATAATCATAAAATTAGTATATCAGATTTTAACTAATATTTCAGTATCCGTTGGGCAGACTCAGTTCGAACTTTTTACTTGTATATCTTACCAGTTCTCTTTCGAAGGCAACACATTTTAGGAGCAATGAATGATTATTCGTTTGTGAGCTTAGAATACGTACGTACAGTTGTAACAGTTGCTTTTGAGATGATTTTTTGTTTGATTCTACATTTCATGTTGGCGTATTAGGATAAGCCCTCAGGAAGAAGAAAAGAAACTAGCACAAGTTCTTCAAGCTCATAAATAAAATGACAACTTGACTTTCTTTGTGACCCAAGAGACAGTCAAAACATGATAAATATATGTGCAATCCATACTGTGACTCTAATAGCATGAATAAACCTGCTCCCCAAAGCAGACCATGGATAATCCATCCTAGCTGGTTCTACATCTGAAACACAAAAACGTATAAATCATCATTTGTTGAAGACTGAAAGGAATTTCAAAACATACATACATTTACAGTAGATATATATACAACAACAGCATCAGCAAGCTGATGAGCATACAAACAAACATCCATTTGTTTTTCTTTAAAAAGAAGATCCAGGTACATTAGAATTTGTAGGCAGATCATCCTTCAAGCCTTTACTCAGCAAATCATAGTTGATTGATGCAAGTTGTGATAGATTCTGGAGCAACAATAAGAAAAAATTAATGTTAGTAATACTCTTTTCATATTAAAATGGCAAACATTGAATTAATGTCTGAAAGTGACTTTTATTGAGAGATCAGGTGTATGAATATTGGAAACTAAACAAAGACAACTTCCACACAATTTATAAGAAATTAAACAAATCACATAAGCCATCATAGAAGATCAAACAATCAGGAACAAGATCCATATATAAGGGGGGTAAACGAGCCAAGTAGTTTTTGAGCTAGCCTAAGCTGGAGCTTGGCTTGTTTTCTATTATTAATCACTTTTGTTATATACACAGAATTATGTAAATAAATATTAAATTATATTAAATAAAAAATCATATTTATTTAAAAACCGCCATGTTTAGGTCTCACTTTTGAATCAAGCTTTGGGAAAGCTGATCTTGAGTAGCTCATGAGCAACTCGGTTCATTTACATAGCTATCCTAACCATAGACTAGTATTGAAAATAATGTGTAAAGCCAATCAGACAACGAAATGGTACCTTGAAGGAGAAATTACTAAAAGAGTAATTGACAGCATATCCTGATTCAAGTTCAGTAAGACCCCCAAACTCATCAGCCTGTTAGCAAGTCACCCGAGAGAAAAGTCAAAAAGGAGAAAGAACTAATCATCATTATTCATGTTGATACAATAATTATAAAGCTACTGACCACTTCATCATGGTGATTGCTTATGCAGCTACTGCTACCACTCATGCTTCCATCATCACTAGAATTCTCTATATCACTAGCTGCATATACCTGCTCTGAGTTATTCCATGTGTATCGACTTGTGAAATAACTGGTATCCAGTGCACTCTCTGATGAAGGAATAAATGCAGCCTGACACAAATTAGTGGCATCATCAGTTCAAACCTGTCACAACATAATTATGTTGTAGAGGTGGTAAGATGGATGGGTTGGGTGATGGGTCGACCAGGTCAGGTTGTCCATATTATTATATATAAAAAATTAATCATTAAAGAGCAGATTATGATTAGAAATACAATGTTTTATGTTAATAATCTGTATCTATGGATAAAAATGACTTGGGAGGTTGTATCAAAGACATTGTGCTTGAACCAAACCATAAAAGTTCTTGTTATGTCCGCCTCATATCATGACATTAGTAAGCAGTGCGACACTCTAATCTGTTTGAGTTAGACTAGACTCCATAAAATAATGAGTCGATTTTTACACCTCTAACATGGAAGAAGTGTAAATATGTATCATAAATGTAAGCTTCACAAACCTTCTGCCTGGCAAGTGTATCCCAGTTAATATCCCTAAAGTATGGATGTTGCTTCACCTGCATATGTCAAATTAATAAGCTTTATATTCAAATTAAAATGTATATCACCAATGTTGATTGAGAAAAGGAACAAAAGAAACCTCAGTTGCTCCTCTAGCTCCAAGTCTCTGGTTAGGATCTTCCGTCAATAATCTGCAAAATATTACCCGAGATTATCTCACAAGTCTCTAGACTGATTCGACACTGATAAATCTTATAAGGTGCAACAATAAATGATGTGAAAGAAATAACCACCAACATGCCCAGGTGACCCACTGCTCAAAAAATGATGCATTTATCACCAAATTTGAAAATACATATGCAAATAGGTCAACAGAAACTGAACAAACAAAAAGTTAAGTTTCCCTTACTGATCAATAAGATCCTGGGCTTCATGGCTCATTTCCTCAGGCACTGCAGGCCAGGGTATGTTACGGTTCAAAATGTTGTCAAATATCATCTGAAAAATATAAACAAAGGCAAGACTGGATTACAATTATTGGATTTATAATCACACAAGCATCATGTATGATCACTTTCACAAAGAACTAAGATGAAAAGAAAAAAACTTTTAATCAATGTATATGAAAGAACCAAATCAAGGGAACAACCTGAGGATGCTCTGCATTAAAAGGAGGAATGCCAACAATCAACTCAAATAGGATTACACCTACAGACCACCAATCAGCCGATGTACCTGTAAGATAATGGATTATAGTTTTCAGTCACTATATGATCAAAAGCTACAAAGGTGGTCCCCCCCCCCCCCCCCCCTTTTTTTTTTTTTTTTTTTGGGGGGGGGGTCCCCCCCCCCCCCCCCGGCCGCGGGGTTGTGCTCTTATGCGAAAGGGTATCAACAAACCATGTCCAGTTCCCAGAAGAATCTCAGGCGCCAAATAATCAGGTGTACCAACAGCAGACCGGTTTTTACGTCTTTCTTGCTGACTCCCAGAGAATGATTGGGAATCTTCATCTCCCAATAGTGATGTGCCACTCACTGCAGGCCCAGACAAGTCATCTGTACTGTTGATCAGCCCAACTTTTGAAAGCCCAAAATCTGTTAACTGCTCAACCACAAAAGATTATGTATAGTTAGTAATTAAAATGAGACAACATACCAAAGACTAATAATGTGACATCATGCGGGATTTGAAGTTTGTCAAAATTGAACATGATAGATGACAAAAGCTGGCAGTAGCTCTGGGTTTTGTAATTTAAAATAAAAATAATTTCTTAAGATAAAATTCTCATGTCAAGAAAGAATCATATCCCTCCTTCCCTCCCTATTGCATGTTTAGAATTTAAGGCCTAATTGCATAATAAGGCACCACCATTGATCAAATTTCTAATATAGGTAAACCAACTTTATTTTTATCAAAAAACCCATCAAGGTTCCAAAGTTTTGATTCATGGTAACCAACAAAAGTCCATTTCAGGTAACACAATCCAATTAGCTGTTGAAAAAAAATGATGATATGGCAGCTGACATACAGGTAATATTTTCACCATGTTTATTTCTCAATTATTCTATAATCTATTACAAATCAGAGGTGGCTACCTTCTTATGCAATTAGCTTATTACAAAATCAAAGCTGGCGTACCAGTGTACCACTTGTACAGAAAACAGATCAAAGGTGGCAACCTTTTTATGCAATTAGCTCTACAATTTATTACAAAAAGAGAGTAATAAATATATACCTTAATATGACCATCATGTGCAATCAATAAATTATCTGGTTTTAAATCACGGTGAACCACACGTAGAGAATGTAGATATTCCAAGGCAAGCACCTGAACAAAGACATCATAAATAATATGACCACCATATCAACACTTAAAATTCCACCAAAATATAAACATACCACTTCTGCAATGTATATACGAGCAACATCTTCATCCAAGCAGCCTAAGTTTCTCAACAACGAATATAGATCACCACCATTCAAGTATTCCATGACAAGGTACAAATTTTCACGACAAGTGAAAGAATAGAAGAAACGAACCTGGAACAATTGATGCTCAAGTAAGAAGAAATAATTACATCTAAGTATTTTTCAGGATTTCTTTTATCTCTAGCGGGCCAATTTTAAATAATTGCTTATAAAAGTTGAAAAGATTCGAGCAGGCCAAAAGCATCAATGTGTATACGAATGTAAAAAACCTCCTGAATCACGTTATTCAAGAAATTAGATCCATTTATTGAAACTATATTAACTTCTGTCACCAGATTTGAATTTGATGCCAGACATTGATAAAATAAAATACAATATAATTATTTCTAACAGACTAGTAAAACCATTGAATTTGAAAGTGCTTCGGATCAGCCCAAACCCACCAACTCGTTTCAAGCAGTATCTAAAGAGTAAAGATAATGCTTTTTGACTCGATACCCATACCCAACCAGTCCGTTTTGCCATCTCCATTTCATAGTAAAGGCAAAATAACAGAAGCAAACATCATTACCACAAAAGGATTGTGCACTGATATCAAGATATCACGCTCTGCCAATATACTCTCAACAGCATTCTTGCGGATCATGTCAGCCTTCTTAAGGACCTGCAAACAAATCCAGACCAAATATAAGAATGTAACGCAATAATATAAGAATCAAGATTTTGAAGATAACAGAGATGACTTATGATTGAAGGAATCATGACAAGCAAAATCGACATCCAGAGTCACCTTTATAGCAAAAAGATCCCCTGTTGTTCTCTTTTTGGCCAAAAAAACACGGCCAAACGCCCCACGACTAATCGGTTTTATAATCTCAAAGTCATCAATTGAAGTCCGGTCCTTCCCAGAATGCATAGGGCTGGTTCTTAAGCTACGCACAACATCATCTTCCAATGGAGCATCTTCATCAATAACGGTACTTGTGATATCAACCTTTTCATCATCAACCATCTCACAAAGCTGCAAATACTTCTCCCTGGCAATAAATAACTCATAATGTTAAGAATAACTTATGATGCAAGAATTTCACAGAATATGCATAATCCCAGAAAAGCTAGATTACTGTACAAGGATGCCTACATAAAAAAAATGTCAAGCACAGACCCTGGACTAATAGAGGCGAAAGCATGTCAGAATGGGTTTGGATCAAAACATGTAACTTCCCATGGGGGTGTTAGTGGTTTGCTTATTTACACTGCCTATGGTTTTTGAAATAACCAGCTTTAACAAAGCAAGATGCATGACATGATGTTTGCATGAAGTACAAAAGACAATAACCAGATAATCAGTTGTATGATTATTTGGCAGTACTGTTATTTAAGGACTGATGATCAGTTTGATTAAGCACAACTCTGAAACTGATTATTCCACCCCTCAAAGAATCATAATCAGTTATGCATCCATTCATAACGGATTATCTGCTGTATCAAAAGGTCAAATAATAGAAAAAGCAAGTTTAACAAGCAATTTATAAATAAATAAACAAATAAATAAAACTCTTGATGCAGGTCCAAATTGGGTTGGGCTGTCCTATAAACTTGTGCCAATTTTTTAAATTTAATAATAAATTATCGCTTAAATATAAATCATAAAAACTATACTATTAACATAATCATCTTATTTTTTTCATATATAGCAACTTAGGATGCATTAGCCATTTGAGAAAACACTCTGTGTGACTTGCAACCCATTTAACCTGGTTTATTTCCTTTTCAGCTAAGCTTTAAAATTTTATCCATTTCACCCAAATCAACACATTTTTAGGTTGACGTGTCAAAATTACTACATATTGTTCTCAGTAAAGGAGGTCTAATCAGGCATTGGCAAGGAACTCACCGAATAAGCTTCTCTATGCGTGCGCCAAATGTCTGAACAGTAAGAGCATCAAATTTTCGTCGGTCAATGACAACCCTAAGGTCATCAAGACAAGTCAACAAATATGGTAAAGACCGGTCATCATCCAAGGGTGTATTTCCAGCACATCGAGCAATATCAGCCAGCTCATTCATCTACATAAATAAAAAAGGACGGCATCAAGATGTCAATTCCTTCCATTTTTCATACTGGATTAAACAACAAAGAGAGCATCTTGATAGGGGATAACTGGTACAGTTAGCTATATAAAGATAGTGACATATATGCTGTTGATGCATATGTGTTATGATGCATCTTTTCACATACATCACATCAAAACTAGTTATAGCAAGTTGCAGTGTTTGTAAAATCCTATTTTGATGTGATTATCTCAATGTGTAGTAGATCCAAAAGAAACAGAATTTAAGAATTAGGTAGAAAACTGATGTTTAGGATAAATATAAAATGACCTAGCTATCCCTAACTTGAATCACTTTGTTGCAGCTAATTACCTTATTCTGGTTCTTCAACGTGACAATAATTTTGGAAACAAACATCCAGACATTCCTTACATACAATGATACAGATAGGTAAACATATTTTACAGAACAAATCAACAGAAAACTTGTGTGTCATGGACCAAAAAGAATTGTCCGATAATGCATCATTGGACATAGTCTCACCATGGTGAGAAAAATAACTAATTATAAATTGATGATAATTTGAATAATGCTTGGGCCTACCTGTGGAAGGTCATCATGTTCCGAGTAAGCGCCCTTTCCTGCCAACAGCAAGTCTATCTGGCTAGTTCTAGGTGTCATCAATGGTGACCTAGGAGTCATACTACCAGCAGAGGATGTGGTCATTCCTTGATCAGACTTGGGCCCAAAACGGGTCCTACACGACATGGATGGTAAACCTTTAAGATCCTCCATGGAAACAGAATTATCAGTTTCAGGAAAAGAGTCGAGCATATCCTCTGAACCTCTTCGTGACCAGTCACTAAACTTTGGAGACACGAGATCACACTCTTCAGTAACACTTGAAGTTGATGCTTTAGCACCATCTGGGCTTCTAACAACATCCTTTTGTGCCATTAACTTCTCCAGGGTTTCAGCAACTCTAATAAGCCGCTCATCTACACGTAAACCCATTTGATCACATCGATCGGCAATTGCACAAATTCTAGAGTGATCTTCAACATGTAACGTAGGAACCTCCTCCTCACAGATACGACATATTATCGAACTTTCATCCATAATATTTGGCTGATCCCCCCACCCCCATGAAACTCGATGTTGATGCTTAAAAGGAGTGCTAGTTTGTGCATGTGAATCTTTTATTAGTTCGGGAGGCTTTAGAGCAGTCAAATCCGCATCATGAACATTCTTATTATCTCTAGGTTGTTTTACCACAACTTCCTCTTTTGGGCTTTTCCCTCCCGGAGACGGGAATTTCTTCCAAGATGCCATTCGATCTCTTCCTGATGGGGATTCTAAGTTTTTTGTTGTTTCTAAAGAAGATGGAGTTAGAATATTTTCAGGTTTTATAGCTTTTTCTTTCTTCAAATCTGACCTGTGTTGTTCCTGGCTGAAGAATTTCCTGTTTGATGCTGGTTTTAAAGCACCAGCAGGAAGATGTTTATCTGCAGAATGCAGTGATTGACGAAGTTGAAGAATGAGTTCATCTTCGGCTAACCCGCTCTCTTTGTGGAATTGTAGCAATCGCGTACATCTTGTGAGTATGAAAAGCATACGGGTATGAAGTTTCTTTAGAATACCCATGGGAAGCTCCTGACGTTTATCATCAAGATCTTGAACAATGCCCTCACATTGCAACCAAAACTCTCCGGGTGATGTCATTGCACACCTCTGAGCCAATACCAGCAAATCCTCCAAATTTTCCTGCCATTGTGGTTGATTGTCTGCATTCTTCTCAAGAATTCCAAGCAAATCTCCAGCAAATATATGCAGATCAGCATCTACTTCCTCTTTTGCTTTGTCGAATTTAGCCCGTATCATTGACAAAACCTCCTGCAAGGAATGATGTGGCAGTGAAAAGGAAATAAGGATAGTAGCAAGAAAGTATTTAATAGAACATATTAGTTAATAGCTAAAGGTGGCAATTTCAGCTCATTAACTCATGAATGTGCCGATGACTCGATTCAGATTGTGCTTTATTTAGAACCGCTCATACGGGTAATCAAAAGAAAGTGCACTTTTAGTGTGTAAGACCTCCTAGGTCATTAGATTCAAAAAATTAAATTATTATTATATAACCAATATAATTCTTGTAATCATGTTTGACACCAAAATTACCTATTAAAAAGTTAAAATTTACTTCGCTTAAAATAAGTTGTTCCACGTCAAATGGCCTGGCCATCCTGCTTCAACCTACCCATTCACCCGTTTAGACCGAACTAGTTGACTCCTTGGTCAACTGGTCAGTATGCTATATCTAGTCTTAGAAAATAATATGCTTACCTCTACATTATTCAAACGACGAGGCTTCCAAAGTGGGAAAGGTCGTACACCTTTCGAGTTCAACTCATGGGAGAAACTTTTGATGTCTGTGGGATACCTCTTTCTAGGAGCACTTGTAACCCGAAGTATAGCTTGAAAGCGAGGTGATTCAGACTCCTTAGGGTTCTCACAATCATATGATGTCTAGAAAGGCAAATGTCAATGGTTTAGTCACAAATACACACACACAGACAAATATACATTAAACAACATTTTTTTACTCCAAAGTACAACCTAATCAACTTGCACCTGCAAGGATTTAACATTTTAAACCCACGCCACTTTTGTGGGGGGCTAATACTGATGCCACAAATAAATTGTATATATATGCCCACACATAGAGAAATTTGCTAAACCAGAAGCATAACTATGAAAGAAATAGAACTGTACAGTTGAAGTTAAGGAAAAAGTTACCGTCAGCTCTGGAGTATAAACTTCTGAACTCCTTAAGTTTCCAGAATAGCCCCTTGACTTCAGATGGCCTGTCAAATAATTGCACAACCCAAAACAATTATACATGGATAAAATCTTGACACTTGATCATATAAATTAGTAGAAGAGAAAAAGGTTCTAAATGTACAACAATCATGGGTTAATAAAACTTATCTATTTAATATATTATCTATTTTTTTTCATTTGATATAAGTGTATAAACTTTCCCATTAGTAACTGTTCTATTTTCTATTTTAAAAGAAATTAAGCATGAAATCAGAATTAGCATGGTTTAAGCAGTTTACCAGACATAAGTTCAACTGGTTCAGTTGAAAGTTTTGTTCAACCTAGTTCAAAGAACACACATGCCTTTGTAGCCCTTTTAGACTAATTTGAAACAAAAACACATGGTTACAGCCTTGGTTTAAAAAGGGGTGCTAGCCTCACGTACATGCTAGTGAAATTCAAATTAAACTTACAAATTAATTAAACAGGCAACTGTTGACAAGTAACTTAATTTAATGAGCAACAGCTGAATAGCTGATTACAATACTAATCCAACAGTTAAGTGTTGATAATCCTTCTTCCTTCTACTCTAATAAAAGGGTATCTATGAAGAACATGTGGCAACATTACATTCATTCTCACAAAAAAATTTCCGCTTCTCTCTCCTATTACATAATTACCTTAATTACAAATAATATTATTTAAGTATTTTTTAGATCAATAATGGTTTTCTAATAAATTAAGAAATATCTCTTTTTATTAATGTTATTTCTAAAGAAATAAATCTTTATAAAATAAAACTTTTTTCTAAAACATCAAACTTATTTAAATTTATAAAATATTTTGAATTTAGTGTTTTTAAAAAGTATATTTTTTATAAACCAAAAATAACTAAAAATGACAGTTATAATAAGGAAATTTATAAAAATGACATTTTTTAACAAAATGTTTGATTTTTTTTAAATTGTTTTTTTTTAAATTGATATCGTTGTTTTGTTACTTATAGTTTTTACTCAATCATTTATTATCTTAGCATATCATTTTATAATTAAGTAAAATTTTATTACATTTAATATTTTATTTATTTAACCCGTGTAATACGCGGGTTTTCTAAAGCTAGTCTATATACTATAACATTATAACAGTTTAAATTAATAGTTAATCTAACAATTTAACAACCAATCTAAATTAACAACTTAAATTCCAATTTCCAACAACCAAATGTGATAAAAGGATTACAGCTAATCAAATTAACAGCTGATTAACAACCGACTCATTCAGCAAAACATTAATATATTGAAAATCAAAACTAGGGAAAACTTAAAAATCACTATGTGCAAAGGAGGCAACGAATCAATCTATCATATGATAAGGCCAGAGAACAAAGGAGTATTGTAACAAGAAGGAGGAGTTGGGTTGCGCTGGTGTTTCTTATACACAAAGCGCCTGAAGTGGGACCTCACGCAAAAAAACAACCACTTAACTAGATTGACTCATTTCATATCCTCTGAAGCAATTATCAAAACACCTCGGCGCACTTTGATAAACCAAGGACTATAGCTTAAACATAAGTCAAGTGCTCCTGCCAATCTTGTCCTAAATTGGCAGAATAACAGAATAGAAAATTTAGGATCTTAAAAAATGATATTTCTGGTATGCTGAGTTCGAACCACCAGTAGCCGCGTTCAGCAGCCTTGCTGTGTTTTAAATCTGTTCAGCGAGCACAGTCCTCATGATCAGTAGAAGAAAGTATTATACAGCTACATACCCACCCAACAGACAGCAACAGTAAGGAGCATGGAAACCCTCACAGTGGAAGGAATAGGACCAAAAGAAGACCAAAACTGCCATGGAAGGAAAAGAGTAGGCAGGATTTGTCCTCTCCGGTGACAGAATGGTGATAGGAGTTCTCAGACACGCCGGATAAAGGTTAGAGGGTTTAATGGGGGCATAGACATTTGGTTGTTGTTGGAGCTTCGTATTTCGCCTTGTGCTTCATGTAGGTTGCATTTGGTCGTAGATACCAATGCTAGCTAATTTCTAGGTGTGTTTGATCTTACGTGCACCTTAGTTTTAGGTGTGAATTTAATCTTAGGTGTGTCTTTAGTCTTAGTTATCTTAGTCTTAGGTGTGCATTTAGTCTTAATTACCTTAGACTTAGGAATGCCTTAACTTAAGGTGTGTCTTTAGTCTTAGCCTCTTAGATCTGCTCCTAGTCTAGGTGTTAGTTAGTTTTAGGGATGTTTATGCCTTCCTGTTCTTTTATCTTCTACTTCTTATGATACTTGTTTTATACGTGTTTGTTCTTGTATGTTTCTGTATTTTCATTTAAAAATAAACATAAAAAGAATGTTTTTGTGAGCCGAGGGTTCTCTCTGGGAGCAGCCTCTTTATCCTACCATATGAGTGAGACTTTTGCTATAAATGTTTGTTAATTTATGATGACAATTAACACCCATCACTATGTTCAAACTTATAATATTTTATGATAAATCATAACTGAGCAATATGACTTGGAACCTCTGTTAATAACAATAATGATGATATATTTAATTGAAAAATTCTGAAATCTGCTATTTTTGGAAATGAGGAGTCAAATAGTGTCTTCATTGAAATACTTTAGCATTTGAATACTCAAAGATATGTAGGATCTAGGGTGGTGTACATGTAAATGCAAAAATTCTAAGTGTAGGGATTAAAGGTTTGAACTCCAGAAGGACCAGAAGTGAGAAAAACTCTTACTAATCTTTACCAAAGTTCCATAACTAAACTTAGCAATATACACACATACACACACTAATATTAAAAATAACATTTTTATGTCACTTTTAAATATGGAAAGTTCCAGGTTCGGATGACTAAAACCAAAAATCAACCTTTCTGGCAATGAATAGCCATTGCATGCATCTTATAGTGTAAAAGGTATATACCATACGACGAAAACACAATACAGCATTAAAAAAACAAATTCAATAGTTCGTAAAGAATTATACCCGTTTCTGATGAAGATTCTCCATTTCTAAGCGGGGAACGGCCTAAAACATGAGGTGTCTGATCTCTTAAAGGTAACCTTTTGTTGCTCACCTCCGAAGTGCTACCCCGATCACCACTTTCAGAAGAAGAAGGCATCTTGTTCATATCAGCAGCAAAGTTCGTCTCCTTTGAGCTACCTACATCACCACCTCCTCCATTTTTCGATTTTGAAAGATTACTAGCTCCGATAGAAGAGATTTTGCCACTGCCATTATTATTACTACTATCTTTATTAAACCCTAGAAAACTCTCCTGCGGCAGCGGCCCCGATCTGGTCTTGATCCGATTCAGACCAAGTGACGATGCCAAAATCGGGGAAACCGCCGCTGGAACTTCGGCACCAGATTTCCGCGTCGATTTGGATGATGCCGCACCTGAATTAGGTCTTGTGCTAACTGAAGTTTTCGATTCGGTGCCAATTGTAGCATCCTTTTTGTGATTCTGATATCTTCGGTTGGGAGTGGAACCATCTTTGACTTGAGCTAGACGTAACGAAGAACCGACGGAGATCGGTGGATGATGACCGTCGTTGGTTGAGGAATTTGGCTTCTTCTTATCGGATCTGATCGGAGAATTGGAATCAGATCGAGGACTGTTGGAACCCTCAGGGCTTGAAGTGCCAGATGATTTCTTTGACGAGAAGAATCTACCTTTGAACACCATTCTATCATACTAATTTAGGGTTTGAAGTCAGTTCGTTTGCTGCTGGTGTTCGTCGTATCATTATCATATCATGCCTGTGAGAGTATCAAATATGTGTTGGGTGGAATAAGTAAGAAATTTAGATCGCTACGTTTCATTTGTCATCTATTTTTGAAGGATCGGGTGTTCGGATGTTCATTTCTAGATTATTTTGAATTTGAATTGCTGGACTCTGTTCCCTATGTGTAACAAATAGGTTTTAGGCGACTTTGTTTTAAATGTGTTCATGTGTGTGCTAATTCGTCAGCAAGTCAAGTTTTTTTAAGCATCAAAACCTATAAAGATCGATGGTAATTTAAAATACCTTGAATGAATACCTATGTAAAAATATTGTAAAAACTCAAAAAAAGTTTGAAATTGAATCTTAAAAACCAAATCTTTATATGTTGTAACTCGTGAAAAAAGTTAACTAAAATTCGTACTTTATTAGTGTTTTGCGTAAAGTTTTAAATATCAAAACATATACATAACGATGGGACTGTAAAAAAATCAAATTAAAAAATTCTAAACATTGTAAAAGACTTGTGCACTGTAATATGGTAAAACAACTATTTATACCTTGTGGCTTGTAAAATAGTTTAACAAAAATATATTTCTAATAAAATAGCATGCCAACGTCAACAAAGGTTAGACGATGAGGCGCTTATGTGTAGTTCGTAAGCAGATTAAGCATCAAGTTAAATATCGAAACGTACACATAGCGATGGTATGTTTAAAAAGTCAAATTGCCAAAACATAAAACATTGTAAAAGAAACTCTATATTTCGGTACGTTAAGTCAAATCTTTACACGATGTGGTTCGTTAAAAGAAGTAGCAAAAAATTAATAGTGTATTTCTTAAAAAAAATTATTATGCTAACGTTTGTGTTGGCATAAGCATGCATTGACTACATGTACATTACGCCGGAATACTTAGCTTTATCAATAAAACTCATACGCTGCAACCGGAGTGTTAAAAGTCATAAGACTTGATTATAACGATTTGTATATTAGTAGGTACTATGAAAAAGTTTCACATCTAAACGTTGATTAAATAAAAGTGTTGAAATGGTAAATCAAAAAAATATAACACAAAACATTGCAATAAGGAAAAAAAAGACTATAAAAAAAACCTTAAGTAGCTTTGATGAGTTACATGTTTGTACATCGATGACATGAACATTAGAACGACCATCTCGATATTAAACAATATTTACACCGATAAGTATCTCTAGAAATGAGTGTGTCGCAATGGTATATTTAAAAGTTTATAAAATGTGACAATGACAACTTCTAGTCATTATTCATACCACCCTTAAACATTCTTTTCACACGTTAATACATTTAAACTTAATTTTCAGTTATCAGGTTATATTAGTAGGTCCATTTCATGTCTAGGTAGCATGTTTGGTAGTTCTTAAAAATTACCATGACAAACGAGATATTACGATGAACACGAGCATTGGTGATAAAATTTATAATATGTGAAATGTTTAATCAAAGTTGGGAACACTCACAGTTGGTCTTTCATTACATATAACATGAATAAACATAACATTTATAGCAGAAAACACCATCTCCTTTTAAATTTATACTTGTGTAAAAACATCATATCAGTTCCTTTACGGATCAAAATTTAACTAATACAAAATATCTTTCCCAAAAGTTTGGATGTCAGGCTTAAATTATCCCAGTAGCTTCCATATCCATGCATGCACCTCCTTAGCACCATCAAATACACTATGATGTATACAAAGTTAGCGACACTTAGTAAGTTCTATTTTTATAATAAAATACTTTACGTTTGATAAAAACATGTCCTTTTTATAAGTGAGCATACATCAATACATACACCTCAATATCTTCATTTGTTATCTTTCATCATCGTTTCATTTATTCATTCATTCATTATCTTTCACTTTAATGAATCAGTGTCATATGCTCGGCCCCCGACATTAGTTATGAGATTGTTCACAATCAAGGCGTCACAACAAAGATCCCATTCTGTTCCTGGTTGATCACAAGGATTAGACTCCTGTGAATATCCTTAAGGACCATCATGGCCACCCACAGTCAAGCTATCACACAAGGATTCATTCATGGTCAATTTCTAGGATTAGACCCCTGTGTGCATCTTTCTAGGCCCACACAGGGAATTATGAAGCTCTTACATTTTACTTGCAAGACATTCATCCATCCATTTCGTTTCACTTTTCGTTATTGTTATCTTTCACTTTCGTTACATAATACTTTAGTCATATATAAAGCATACCAATTAAAGATTTATTATAAAACATAATAATTTTGAAACTGAAAAAGCAACATAGCACATAACACAACAAGTCATGCGAGAACTGAGCCCACATGACAACATAACCTTGCATGATAACCTCTTTAAATTTAACCCCTTGCGTAACAAGTAACCCAAGTCGCGCGAAAACTTACTCATGGCGCAAGAACCTACATTTAATGTGAGAACTTATCTGATTTGAAATCCCTTGCAGCCCAAGCTACCTAATTCATGTGAAAACTTATGGGGTTCCTGCCTAAACATAAGTTATTGCGTCAAAGGCTGAAATAACATGCTCATCACTATAAACAATATCATCATAAGCATAAACAAGTGGATTAGTATACATAATAGCCCCAAAACGTAAAAACTTGCATTAAAAGGGGCTAGACACTCACCCTAGAAAATTCTAACACAAAACTGACCTTCTCGAGAGCTTTACGAATGAAAACTACACATTCATGCATTATATCCATCAATAACCATTCCTTAGCACAAACATAAATCATTACACGGGTTACATACCTTAACACCTCAAATCTTTGCTTTCTCTCTCTACTTCATGTCTCTCTCTCTAACAGTAGCAGTTCTCGCGTGAGAATAGGGATAAAAATGTGCTCTCATCTATTTACAAGATCCCCAAATGTCACACCCTGACCGACGACGGAATCATCAGAGCGGAAGAATGTGAATCGATTGTTCATGGCACGTGGAATTAAATAAGTTAAAATAATATTAAAGTTCATTTTCATTGAATAATACTAATCAAATGATAATCACAATTAAACAATAACACAAATAAAATATAAGAAAAGCCTTCTATTAAACTATTTCTATTAAACTAGGTCTAAGTTCTAAATGACCATGAAGAAGTCCATTAATCAGCATTCCTGAAACCATGTGATAAAGTAACGAGTCAGCTACGAATTGGCCGGTGAGTAAACACAGGTTTGAATACATATATAGATTAATTACAATGATATAAAACAATCTAGTTCATATGATAATGTCAAGACTTATAATGCAATTGTGTAACATAAAAGACAAACCAATACAATCAAACCTAATGACTGAATTGACTCGATCCGCAGACGAAGCCTTATAGAATGAATGATTCTGGTTCCAATCACCATACGACTGAACAAATGGGGTGGGTTTGTCAAACTAATAGATTTATCATTGTTACCATGGTTGCATGAATTAATGGTTGTGTTATCATCAAGTTTATCTAATTATGAACTCATAATTACAAGTAATAACATAGCATGTCTTGAATTGAATTTAAAATAAAATAGAATAACAACGAATATCAATTATTGAATATTGAATCACATGATTCCCCAAAATATAAAGCACATAAAAGGGCTATGAATATTTGCAGGATCGGTTTTTATACTCAACACAAGTATTTCTCTCAAACTCACTAACAAACACTCAAAAAGCAGAGATCTTCTAAGAGTTTATTATAATATACAAGTAACACAAAGAAAACACAAGAGAATAATTTTCAAGATACTTGTATATATTACTTCTCAACTCAAAATTTACAAGACTCTTACAAGCTTTCTACAAGACTTACAATGAGAAACGATATATACTACTATCTACAACCGGATATACTTTGATACCAGCTGGAATCCTCTAACTAAAGCAGATACTACAATGCTATAGTTTAAGATATCTTAGATAATGTCTTATCTAAGATATGGTAGTCATTACATGTCCATGACTTACCTTTTGTCACCAACTAAAGTTGGCAACTTGTACTAACATATAAAGATGAACAGTGGAATAAAATATGGTCAACTATATGGCCTTTTTGGAAAACGCCATAAAGTATAGAGGTCTGCATCGGAGTGTCAAAGACCATACTTATGCCCACTGGTTCATAGCAGCATCTTCCGAAGGTTAATTGGCTTCGGAAGAACAAGTTCTTCCGAAGCCTTTTATACTTCGGAAGAGCCTGCTTCTTTCGTGACTTGGGGACTTCTACTTCAGAAGTCATTGTCTTTGAATTCTTCTAAGTCTTGAACTTCAGAAGAGAAGACTTTGTCTTCAGAAGTTGGAGCTTTTCCTTCGGAAGTTGATTTTGCACTTTGTCTTCGGAAGAACTCCATATCCTTTGGAAGTTCCATACTTAGCTTCGGAAGTCATTTACATGTTGTACCAAAAATAGTCTAAGTGTTTGATTTTTGTTGCATGAATCTTCTTCTTGATCCAGCAAACTCCCCCCTAGGCTGATGCTACCAAAACCTCACTTTTTCCTGTTTCTCAAAACTTTCAACACCAGGGAAAGCAGATACTTATCTATTTCTTTGTTCTTCCCGGAAGTGATACTGAGAAGTTTGTACAGATCATTCGTAGACAGGAGATCTAGTTTGTCACTTCGAATGATATGTACCCTCTGTTGAGTCCCTCTGAAGAGAGTTAGTTGACGGGAGTTATAGTCATACTCCCATCTAACTATTGGTTCCAATTCAGGGCCTTCCACCATTTGTAGAAAGGCCTTACCTTTGGTGGTTGACCTTTCCTTGTGTTTCTTTTCTCTCAGCTTTAACTCCTCTTCAATCTTGGCTTGTGTAGTTAGCTCAGCAAGATGAAGGTTGCTTAGATGATTTCTGATGTGAGCAGCTATTTTGGAGTTGGAAGGATTGGAGAATGGTTTCTCTAGCTAACTCAGCAATATCGAATCTGCTAAAGTGTAGCAGGGAAGAGGCATTTAGCCTGTTTTCTCTCCATTCTCTCTTTCCACAACAAAGTTGTGAGAGGCTTCATCGGACCTCCACTGGATAATTTTCTTTCGAGGCACAAGGGGTTGACTAGGAACCTTGTCCCCTTTCTTTATATCTAGTAGAATCACCAGCTTTCTTCTTAGCTTCTTTTCTTTATCATTTAGTGAGTCAGAGTTGAGGCCAAGGAGTTTAACGGTCTGGTCCAATATTCCTCTTGGCAGATCAAGAAATTGATCTCTTGTGAGGGAACATGAGGATCCATTAATATAAGTCAGCTTGACAGAATCCTCCTCACAAGAGATGTCACTCAAGGTTGTGCATTTGTTGAGATTCATCTTGATCTCCTTAAACTCCTCTAAGGAGAGATGTCTAGAAGGCTAAGGGGATAGTTTGGATGGTTGTTAGGTAGGTAACAGTGTTTGGGTTCTGGGGAAGGTTTTAGGTTGAGGGATGATTAGTTGAGGTGGTTGGGGTGATGAGATAGGTATGGTGGTTGGTGTAGGTTCAGGGGTGTAAGGTTCGGAAATGGGCTCAGTTTTGATAGGGATAGGAAATGGGAAAGGTTCAGGTTGAGTTTGGGGTTGAGTTTGGGTTGTAGGTTGGGGTTGAGGTGTTGGTTTGAAGATCATCCCTTGTACCCTTTTGTACATCTCTTTCCTTTTTCCCAAGCGAATGTCAGCCTTGATGTCACTGATATGTCACTGGAGTGTCTTTTCAGACATAGATCTCACCTGCCTACCAGAGAAGCCATGAGCCCGAAGATAGTCCTTCATCCAAGCTTTCTCACCTATCTTCTTGGCGGCAGTGACCCTAGCTTCTTCTTCCTTTTTCTTCTTCTTCCTCATCTTCTCTCTCGCAACTTTCTTCCTCTCTTTCTCCAGTTGATCCTGCTCTTTGTTGAAGAGCCATAGGATCGTGTCATTATCATGTGAAGATAGTTCTTGAAGAGAGAAACCCCTGGAGGTTAGGAAAGATATCCTTTCCTTCCTGAGCTACAGATCAGCTTCACTCTTCTCCCTTTCTCTTTCCTCCTCTAAGTCCAACCTTGCTGCTTCCTCTCTTTGTTCAATCTGCAGCATGGTTGCCTTTTCTAGCTCTACTAACTCCTCTAGTAGTAGTAGGAGTATATCTTCACTAACAGCTCCAAGCTTGATGAGCTTGTCAATGATCTCCACCCTTTTCTTGTTGTTGATTGCCTCCTGGTTGGCTGCAGCTGCTTTGAACTGGTAACTCGCAACTTCCCAATTGGGAGACTACCTTTTCTTTTGAGTTTCTCAATCCTCTCATCCTCCCGAAGCTCTTCCACAATCATCTTTTTCTTGCCTTTATCATCTTTGGAAGTGCTAGACTTTAGTGGTTCTTGGATGGAGGGTTCAGGTTGAGACATGGTGGATGGAGATAGTGAAGTTGTCTGAGCTAGGGGTTGGTTGAGAAAGTCCTCACTATTCAGCTCAGATGCCAGCTCTAGAATTGCATTGTGATGATTAGATCCTCGGACAAGGAGAACAGACTTTCTGCAGCTTTCATTTCAGCTTCAGAAGATTTAACTTGTTCTTCTAAGGCTTTGACTTCAGCTTTGGAAGTTTGAGGGAATGCACTATCTATCCCAACTATTTTAGTTGTTGTGCCATTAGTCCTTATTTCCCCTTCGAAATGAATCTCAGGTATCATTTGGGCCTTAGGTTGACCAGCTTCTTCCATAGTGGTAGAAGGTGCACTTAGCCTCTGAACCTCTTCAGCTCCAAAGTATATCATAGCCGCATCAGGGCTAGGCTGATTTAAAGAAGATCTCAATAGGATCTTGGAGAAGATCCTTTTGAGATCTCTGAGCATCCTTGGGTCCATTTGCAGGACAATTTGGGGAGGCACAAGAAAAACAGTTACAGTGGGAGCTGAATATCTAGCAGATAGGGAAGTTAAAGCTTGGCTCAGTAGTTCCTCTGTTGTTTGTCTCTTTGCACTCTACCCCTTTTTGGTAGCATCATCTTGAGAGCTAGATGAGCTAGAGGAAGTAACAAGGAAACCTGAGTTGGTACATGCCTAACAGATCTCTCAATCTATTTCTCAGCTAGTTGAGCCTTGAGATTTTCAATCTCAAGTTATTGAATGGCAGACCTATCCTCTAAAGTCTTAACATTTGATTCAAAATTTGATAATTTAGAAAGTAGGTCCTGAATGATGAGTTGCATACTTCCCTCATCTTCTTTTGAAGAATCATGGGGAGATGAGGTAACATACCTTATATGTTCACTCATACCACCAAATGTGGTTTCTTGGCACCCTGGTTTTCCTTGCCTAAGGATGTCTCTTTCAGAGTCATCAAAAGGCACAGTTGTCATAGATTTAGTCTTAGAGATGGCACCACTGGCCTGAGGATCCAATGAGTTTTCTTCAGTAGTGATAGTTGAATCTACATGAGTCCCTTCCACATCCGTGGGACTCACCTCAGTTGGTCTTAACTAATGTGGGCTAGAGATAAGAGGTCCCTCTAGGCTCTGTTGATCCATTAGAAGGTGTTGTGGATCAACTTCATTGCCATGAAGAGACGTAATCTCCTCATCAGTTCTGAATATAAGGTCAGTAAAGGATATAGAAGTGAAGCCTAGTGACCTGGGACTTTGGTCAATGTCTAGTGGCATTGAGCCTTTGGTGGGGATGTCCCTTTTTTGTTTCTCAAGAGAGTGTTAGGACTCTTCCTGAGGCCTTGCAGCATGGGTTTGGGGCTCACGAAATTGAGATTGAGGAGGCTCAAATCCCATATTGAGGTCGAAGGAGAAGGATATGGAGACCTCTGACTGAGTGGGAGCCCATGGTTCCACTCTAGTCTTTTTGGTTTGAATAGGAGGGGCTTGCTCAATTAGAGTCGACTGAGCAAGTGTTCGTTTACGTCTCTGATATGTGTTTTTGATGGGGTGAGCAGGAAGAGTTGGCAAAACAAGGGTAGTTGCAAGTTTGGGTTCGTCACCTGTAGGGTGAACAAGGATGTCACTAGGAGCCATTGGCTCAATCATACCTGGAAGAAGGTTAGTATGTCTTCCAGTGGAGTTGGTGGACACTCTTTTCAAGATCTTGAAGATGGTCGACCTCATTTGAGGGACATGCAGAGTAGCTGCACAGACAAGCTTACTCTAGTCCAGCTCACAATTGATTATATGCTGAAGAAACCTAAGATACATAAAGAATATGTCCTTTTAGAGGTTTCCTAGAAGGTTAGTCAGCACAAACCTTAAGTAGTTGAAGCAGAGGCTCTTCACCAATCAATGAACTAGGCATCCCAGTTCATATGGGATTTGATCCCATCCCAAGACTTGTTTGACAAACAATGAAGAACAACATGAAGTAGGAACTTCTAGTTATAAAAAATTTGAACTTATAGATTGTAGACCTATTCACATCTCCATCATATCCCATTTGAAGATAGGTGTCATCAAGGCCTGATTTGGGGAACTCAGTAGGAACGCCTTCATTATGGTGCTCCAGATGCTCCTAGATGTAAGTTTAGTAATGACCAACTCCTGGCTAGAAATGCTCATTCAAATAACCCTAACTCCATTTAGGAGTATTATCGTATCGTTACTCCATAATTCTTCCATGTGGTTCAAGTAAACAATAGGATTTACAATCAGAGCAGTGAAGTAGGGAGATTAGGTAAGGAAGGAGATGATGTCTGAGAAGTCATCATCCTTGGTAGAGTTAAGGAATACAACTTGGTTGTGTTGAGGTTTGAGTGCCATGGTAAGAAAGGAGATGATGAAACAAGTTTGAGCAGGGTGAATTTGGGGTGAAGGAGGCTTTGGATAGTAAATTTGGTAAAAAGATTAAAGTGACAAGTCGTGATGATTTAAATGGGTGAAATGACGGTGTTGGGTGGATAAGGTGAAAAGATGGTTTAGGGTTAGATGTGACAGTGGCGGCAAGGTGAAAAACCATTCAAAAGATTCCAACATCATTAATAAAATCTTTGCTTTTTACTGTGTGGGGCCCAAAGGTTTCCGTTATAGAGAGAAGTCTT
>BJCM01209321.1:0-10249 GCA_018326385.1 Flaveria bidentis | reverse complement strand
GATTTCCTAAATTTGCTAAATGACTCTAGATGAAAAACAAGAATAGAGCATCAAAGGTTTAAGATAACTTGTCCTGAATGATTTGAGTATCCTGTATGATTCCAAATTGAAGTGGTCCATGTATGGTTTAAATGATTGAAGCTGCTTTCTCAGAAAAATTGTTCCTTAGCATTACATCTTAGGAGTTAACCCTCACAAAAACACAA
Organism: Flaveria bidentis; assembly: GCA_018326385.1. Lineage (NCBI taxonomy): Eukaryota > Viridiplantae > Streptophyta > Magnoliopsida > Asterales > Asteraceae > Flaveria > Flaveria bidentis. The sequence continues at coordinate 10,043 of BJCM01209321.1, read as the reverse complement.
AAACATGTCTTAGTTTTAAGTCTCAGTATTATCTCTTTTATTTCTGTATAAAGTTTGTCAATTTCAGTTTGTTTAGTGTCGGACTATGTCATGGAAGTTGTTAGGGAACCTTGTCATCTAAAAGGTCACGTCTGAGGTGACCACACGTGCTTTCAAATAAAAATGGGTCACGTCTGAGTTGACAAAATGTTTTAAAAGGATCACGTCCGAGGTGATCAAAGGCTTTTCAAGATAAAATGATCATGTCTGAGATGATCAAATGCTCATAATATTTATTCAAAAGTTAAACAGAGAAAAAGTGGAATGGTCATAAAGTCAAATTCAAAAGTCTGACCCATTCGCACGAATGGACCATAAGTATGGACCAATCATACGAATGGACCATACTCATGCATTAAACAGCCGAATGGACATGAGTATGAACCATTCACCCGAATGGCTTGTCAGAATGACTCAATCACCCAATTGAAGCAGTGTGAATGAGTCAGTCGCCCAACTGAAGTTCAGTCGGCCGACTGAATGCGATCGAATGAGCCAATCGCATGACTGAAGTCCATTCGCCCAAATGAACCGAGCGAATGGGTCCAGTCGACCGATTGAACTCAGATTTAGTATAAATAGGGTCACAGTCGATCGAATGCAGTATATTGCTTTCTATATGTTCTATTACAAGTGTTACAAAGCATATTGGAAAGATACAAGAACATGAGATACTTATACTTTGAAAGCCAGTTGGATACAATTGACTAGACACAAACAAAATCAATTGTAGAGTCAAAAGGAAAATTGCCTTTTGACTAGTGACTATGACATGCCATAGTTCACATCCTTATCTATTAAAAAAAGGATAAAATACATGAAGTAGAAAGTTTACAGACTCAAGACCTCAATGTACAGATACCAAAAGCATGGACCTTTTCACCAACTCATGTAAGTTGGTGACCTTACAAAGATGCAGCAGAAAGGTGTCCAGCTTTATGGAAAAATACATCAGATAAAGCATGTGTCAAAAGTTTTCGAAAGAAATCAGTCTTCATGAGTTGAAGCTTCAGAAGACTTTGTCTCTAAGGCTTCGGAAGACTAATATTTGGCTTCGGAAGATATTGGTCTTGGCTTCGGATGATTTCACACTTAGAATATTTACGGTGTATGTGTGAAACTTCCTAAGCATTCTTCTTCATTGAACTTGTGCAGCATGCAGGATAGACTTTGGATGTTTAGGTTGCATCAGCCTCTTCAGTAATCTCTACAAAAATATATGTGAGGATTTCGGGTATTGAAATCTTAAGAGTTTCGGGTGTTAAACTCCACATATATAAAAAAAGAGAATTAAATATATGTAAGGAATTTTGGTGTTGAAATCCCAAGGAATTTGAGTGTTGAACTCCATATATATACAAGAGGAGTTATTAATCCTCAAGGGTGAAAAATAAACCCATATGAAATTTGGGCGTTGAATTTCAAAAAAGTAAAGAGGATTAAATAAATAAAGATTTTGGATGTTAAATTCCAATGAAAGAAAATATGTTTTCGAAAATAAAAAGGTCTACTTACTTAGTGAAAGCTAATAAAGATGTATTTTTAATGTTTTCAGGAAAATCACCCATAAATGCTTAAAGTTCTTTGGACGTAACTGGACTAGCGAAGGAGCCCTACTCTCGTTTATTATTTTAAATAATAAATGTTATAGAAATGATTGTAAAACAATTATGTTTTTTTTGTAATATTTATATATTTGGTATAAAATGACCTATCACTGCAAGTGACAAATTTTGATGTAAACTGGGACCAAAACTCTAATATTAATTATAAAAGTATAAAAAATCGGTGTGTTTCAAGTTGGTATCAGAGCACGGTTTGAGAGATTTAAGTATAAAAAATAATTACTTAGACTCGAACCATAAGTACTACTGATATTAAAATGATAGGGTTCAGTCCATAAGTGGTCCATGGAAACAGATAAATGGGGAGTTTGTATGGGTGTAAAATGAAAATATAGGAAAACTTTGTTTTCGCTAAAATTTGTATGTTTGAGATACCCTATGATAGTTGAGAAATCATAATGAGCATAATATATTGTTTTCATACCTAGAAAGTATGAGGGTAATATATCATATCATTGTGAGTTTCCAATGATCATATTGTATTGAAAACAACAAAGAGTAAGTGTGGGGATGTGGAGTATATATGCATAAAATTATATGTGTATGTGTAATATGTTATAAATACATATAGTACTTTGTGGCCTTAGATATATTGTTTTTCTTGACAATAACATTAGGAGCATTAAGGTTTTAAATAAGTACTTGTAGTGGAAAATTCGATAGAATAAAAATAACATGGAATAAATAAATTGTTAATAGAGATATGGCAGATGAAATAGTAGAAAATGCGATACAAGGTGAAGGAAGTTGTAACACTGAAAATCATGTAGATGATACTTCAGAAAGTCAGTTTATTCATCTCGTCTTAATAATAATACAATGTTTGTACCTGAGAAAATTCATAGCCAAAATGCCATTGAAGTAGGAAAGGCATTTGAAGCCAATATCCCATTTCTTTCTAGCTGAAATGCAAAATTTCATTGGAATTATGTTAGAAGAAAAATTAAAAAAGAATGAAGTGATTGTAGAAAAACCTACGAATAGTATATGTAACGCCCCGAATAAAGTGTAAGCGAGCCAAATAATAATAATGGGCTTAGACGGGATTATTTAACATAAATAAGATGGATATGGGTTATACCCCGAGTTAACTTTTCGGGTTATGTCTACGGTGAGTTTAAGGTCCTGGGAATGCCTGATATATATAAACGGATCAGTTTGAGCAACTCTCATTTGCAACTCAACACCCTATTTCTAGAGAGAGTGTAGAGAGAGAAAGTGGAGAGAATTGAAGATTCAAGGTTCGGTTGATCACGGGATTGACGATCGGTATTTGTGGGCATCCAAACAACAAGAAAACACCAAGAATCCAGGTAAGAAACATTATTTAATCATTCCTTTTGATGTAAACACGGATTCTAGGGCTTGGGTTTTTGAAAGTGGCAAAGAATCGCCCAAAACTCATGTTTTTGTGTAAGAAAGCATGTAAGAAGCTTACATATAGCTTATTGTATGGTAAACCAAGGTTTTGGATGTAAAAGATTGAATTTTTGGATCAAAATGGGTTGGTTCATAGTTTTCAGCCCGTTCTGCGAAATTAAGTGTTCATACAGCGAAATTATGTAGTCGTCCAGTGAAACTATGAAGACTTCCTGCGAAACTATAGTTTCACAAGTAGTTTCACAAACATCATTATCCATTGAAAGTTGGACGAAACTGGCAGCAAAACTGGCAGCAAAGATGCCAACGAAGTTGCCAGCGAAGATGCCAGCGAAACTGTTGGCGAAACTAGCAGCGAAACTGTTGATCTGGCAGCGAAATTAGGCAGAAATTAACTCCTTTGAGTGTTAATTTATCTGCAGGCTGTGTAGTGCGACCATTGCTTTGAAAGCTTGATTGAGGAGCTACTCACTAAGTCCAGATGAGTTCTAGATCACTTAGTTTAAAGATTTTAAACTCGTTTGGGGCTGGAAATGCATACTAAATATACGCTTTAAATGACCAAGATTTTAAGCGCGGCCCTAGCTAGGGGCATTGCCCCTTGGACCCCACTAGGGGATGCTTCCCCTAGGACTCCGCTGTTAGGGGCTACCACCCCGAACCCCCGCTATCCCGCGGAGGGTTGGTTATTTTCTATGATTACTTGTTCTTGTTAAGCATATGTTTATGTATGTGAATGAATGATGCATGATGTTTATGATGATGTGTGATGGTATATGTTATGTATGCTGATGTATGATTGATGCTATGCTAATGATGATGATGATGTATGTTATGTATGATGTGTTATGTTGATTATATGTTCCTTATTACGTATGATGACGTGACTTTATATTGTGTAATTATGATAATGAACGAAAAGTATTGCGTAACGTAAATTGGAAGATAATGAAAAGAGGAACGTAATGAATGAATGCATGCATTAATAAAAGGAAAGTAAAGGAAGTCTTGCAAGCAATGTAAGGAGGTTCACATCCAATGAAGGGTTTAGCTCAATGATGTGTGGGTTAGCAACCCCAGAAGGATGCACACTGGGGTCTATCTTTGTGATTGACCATTTGTATAGAACCTTTGTCGCTTACCCCGGTACTGTGGTTAGGCCACACAGCGTAATGTATGAGAGTTTATTTATGGACTTTGGCCCAATACCTACTTTATGCATGATGGTGGGGTATAGCACATGGCATTGGTACACCGGAATTTACCTCGGTACTGTGGTCAGGCCACCCGGCGCAAAGTATGGGGGTCTATTACAGACCTCGGCCCAGTACACGCTTTATTTACGACGGTTGGGTAAAGTTCATGGTATTGTTATGGAATGTAAAGAAGTAACGATGAACGTACATAATTAACGGTAAGGAAGGTAACAAATGATAATAAATGACATATGATGATGCATGAACGAATGTTAATGAACGATGATGAAAGATAATAATGTTATTATCTGTGTGTACGTATGATGATTGATCGTGTAAGAATATAAAGGAAGGTTTTAAACGGAAGTAAAAGTATTTTATTTTATAAAACTAGAACTCACTCTGCAACGCTGAGTTTTATGTATTTTCCAGTTGGCAGGTAATGATTACTGAGGATGGCATGGGTGGCCACTTGGCTCATTTTTGGGAAGGCATCCATTTTGTTAAACGACAATGTTTTTGCATTGTAATGCGAACAAACGATGTTTTTTAATTACTATAAATGTTGTATTATTTTGCAAAAGTGATTACTTATATGATATGAAATGGTTTAAATTAATTCCCCTGCGATGTTTTAGAAATTGAAATGTATATTTTATGCTCTACGTGCGATGATAGTCCAACTGTGAGCGTCCCGTGAACATGGCCTTACAAGTTGGTATCAAAGCCAAAGTTTAAGTGAAATGGGTAAAATTTTCAAAAGAAACCTAAACTTAAATTGAGAATGAGACAAAAGGGAAGGGATGCCAATCCGAGTAGTTACGTGCCATCAGGTTTTTTCTTAATGTTAACTGGTATTATGTGTGCATGTTATATGGTTTATGTTCCTTTAGTAGATTTAGATACCGATGTAGTCAGGATAGGAAATGCTTGGGGTATGAAGAGTAAAGTAAGTGGCTATTACCTTAAATGACAGTGTTGGTGTTTGAATCTTATAGTGTGTTAGAGGATGGTCGGTGGTAGATCTTCTAAGGCTTCTCGTGGTGGAGGTCATGGTGGATGTGGTGCAGGACCACGGGTCACGAGAGGAAGGCCTAAGGCTGAAGAGGTGGCTCATGAAAAGCACGAGACCCCTCATCCAGAGGGCGGAGATTAGAATGCTAATTTGAGGGCATCAGTGAAGGAGGCTGTCATGGAGGAAGTTCATCAGGTCATGAAGATGATCCTACCGTCTGTGGTGACCAAATAAATAAAGGTGGTACGAGAAGGCGAAAGGAAGGAAAGGAGAAGGTCCACGGGAGAAAGAGAGCAACCGGAGACTAAGACAGATGTCTTTACTGATGAAGAAGAAGAGGAAGTGCATGTGCCTGAGGCAGCACGAGGCTGTAACTATGGGGCATTTCAAAGATGCAAGCCCCCTACCTTTGATGGTAATAGCACTGCTGTTGTTGCTCACCGGTGGGTGAGAGAAATGGAAGTTGTTCTCAATATTAGCGAGTGCCGGGAAGATCAAAAAGTGAAGTTTGCCACCCACTCATTCGTGGACTCGGCATTGTGTTGGTGGGACAATATTGTCCAAGTTGAGGGTAGTAGGGCTATCGGGAGAATGAGGTGGCCGGAGTTAAAAAAGTTGGTGATTGAGGAGTTTTGTCCTCATAGGGAGATGGACAAGGTTGAGAGGGGGTTCTTGCAGCTGGAGGGGGGAACCATGACGCATCAGCAATGCACCACCAAGTTTAATGAGATGGAACGAATGGTGTCGGATCAAGTGACGCTTCTGTCATGAAAGATTAAAAGGTATATCCAAGGCTTGCCGGCGGACATCCGTAGGCACATTATCGTCGCCCGACCAAGCACGTTTAGGTTGGCGGTTGACCTGGTAGTGAGGTTGTATGATGAGCGGGAAGTGGTGGTGGCTAAGATGAGCAAGAAAGGTGGGGGTGACTGGAACTGGAATGGGAAGAGGTTTTGTCAGGGTGGTGCACCGACGAGCAACAAGAGTGCATGGTGGATGAACGTTGTGTGGTCACATCTGGTGTGGGGTCTAAGAGGTGTGGAAAATATGGAAAGGAGCATATCAGAGAATGTAGGTTGGAATCAAATTTATGCTTCAAGTGTGGGAGGACGGGGCATATATCAAAGGATTGTCGTGTGGCCAGATTTTTTAACTGTGGTGATGAGGGTCACATGAGCAAGGACTGCAAGAAGTCGAGGGTTGAGAGTTCTGGTGCAAAGAAGATTGTTGGGATGAAAGGGCAGAAGGTGAGCGCCTGAGCTTTCGCAATGACTCGGGAGGAGGCTAGGACGGAACCCGATGTGGTGTGAGGTACATTTCTAGTAAACCAAACTCTTGCAGTTGTTTTATTTGATTCCGGTGCTAGTAGGAGTTTCATTTGTGTTGCCTTTTGTGCTAAGTTGCCCATTAGGACTAGAAGTATTGATGAGCCCTTCGATGTAGAAACTGTCATAGGTAGGTCTACCAGGATTTCTGGGTTGATAGAAGGCTGTGACATAGAATTAGATAGTCATAAGTTTCATCTTAGATCATTCGTGATGACCTTAGGTGGTTTTGATATAGTCCTTGGAATGGATTGGTTAGCAGACTACAAGGCAAACACTATGTTTTCAAGAAGATGATTAGACTAACAGCGCCTGACGGGAATTTGGTGATGGTTTACGATGATCGAGAGATTGAGTTTCAGATCAACTTGATACCCGATGCTCAACATGTAGCTAAGCCACCGTATTGGTTGGCTCCGACCAAGATGAAGGAACTAATGGAGCAACTGCAGGAGTGGCTCAATAAGGGGTTCATTAGACCGAGTATCTCTCCTTGGGGTGCTCCGGTCTTATTCGTGAAGAAGAAGAACGGTAGTATGAGGATGTGTATTGACTACCGGTAGTTGAACAAGTTAAGGGTGAAGAATCGGTATCCATTGTCGAGGATCCACGACCTTTTTTATCAGCTCCAAGGTGCCAGTTGGTTCTCGAGGATAGAATTCGATCTGGCTATCATTAGCTGAGGGTTAAGGAGCAAGATATTCCTAAAACAACTTTTCACATGCGTTATAAACACTACGAGTTTCTCATTATGTCTTTTGGTTCGACCAACGCACCAGCTGCTTTTATGGACTTCATGAATCGAGTATGTCGGCCCATGTTTGATAAATCAGTGATTGTGTTTATCGATGATATCTTGATTTATTCGAAGAGTGAGGAGGAACATGCCGGTCACATTCGAGAGGTGTTGGAGACGTTGAGAAGGGAGAAGTTGTATGCCAAGTTCTCCAAGTGCGCATTCTGGCTATGCGAGGTTCAGTTCTTGGGTCACGTGGTGAATCCCCAGGGGATTATGGTAGACCCAGCAAAGGTGGAGGTGGTGATGCAATGCAAGTCTCCAAAGACGCCATCCGAGATCCGTAGTTTCTTGGGGTTGGCGGGTTATTATAGGAGATTCATCCGAGACTTCTCTAAGATAGCTTCTCCACTGACTAAGTTAACCCGCATGGATGAGAAGTTTGTTTGGGGTCAAGATCAATAGAAGGATTTTAAGGAGTTAAAAGCAAGGTTGACTCAAGCTCTTGTCTTGTTATTACCCGAAGGAAGCAAGGATTTGGTGGTCTATTCCGATGCTTCTTACTCGGGGTTGGGTTGCGTGTTGATGTAGGGAGGAAAGGTTATAGCATACACGTCCCGATAGTTGAAAGTTCATGAGGTCAATTATTCTACTCATGACTTGGAGCTTGCAATTGTGGTCTTTGCATTAAAGGTTTGGAGACATTACCTATACGGGACAAAATGCACCATATACACTGACCACAAAAGCTTGAAGTACTTTTTCGAGGAAAAGGATTTGAACATGAGGCAGAGGCGATCATTGGAGCTCATAAAGGATTATGATTGCGAGATCCAGTACCATCCGGGCAAGGCCAACATGGTGGCAGATGCCCTTAGCCGAAAGGAGAGACCCGAGCCGATTCGGGTGAGCCCTACAGGTTGATCATGACCTCTAATATGATGAAGCAAGTCAAGAAGTTTCAAGATAAGGTATTGAATGAAGATAATCTTAACTCTGAAAGGATGATAGGTCTAGTCACAAAGTTGGGTGAAAACACTCTCGGTGTTAGAACCCGATTCGGACGAATGTGGATTCCTTGTTACGGGGATTTACGTGGGAGGATTATGGACGAAGCTCATAAGACTCGATACTCCATTCATCCCGGTGCTACAAAGATGTATCAAGGTATGAAGCGTGACGTAGTGGAGTACGTGAGTAAGTGCCTTACTTGCTTGCAAGTGAAGGCGGAGCATCAGAAGCCATATGGGAGGATCCAACCATTGGACATACCCGAGTGGAAGTGAGAGCATATCACCATGGACTTTATTATGAAGTTATGGCGTACTGTGAAAGGGTATGATGCCATATGGGTGATACTTGATCGTTTGACGAAGAATGCTCACTTCCTTCCAATCCCCGAAACATATTGTTCCGGAAGATTAGCAGATCTATTCATCAAGGAGATTGTAAGTCTCCATGGTGTACCGGTGTCTATCGTGTCAGATCGTGACACCCGGTTTACATCCAATTTTTGGAAGAGATTTCACGATGTTGTGGGGACGAGGTTACATATCAACACGGATTATCATCCCCAAACAGATGGTCAGTCAGAAAGGACCATTCGGACGCTGGAAGATATGCTTCGGGCATGCGTTATTGATTTTGGAGGAAGTTAGGATGACCAGTTACCGTTAGCCAAGTTTTCATATAACAAAAGCTACCATGCCAGCATTGGCATGCCTCCTTATGAGATGTTATACGGTAGGAGATGTAGAACACTTGTTTGTTGGGGTGATATTGGCCATAAAGAGTTAGGGAGCATCGAGGTGGTCGAGGCTACGACTAAGAAGCTGGAAAGGATCAAGGCCTTTATGAAGGTAGCTAAAGAAAGGCAAAAGTTGTATGCTGATAAACGATGTAGACCAATTGAGTTCCATGTGGGTGACAAGGTTATGTTAAAGGTCTCACCTAGGAAGGTCATCATTCGGTTTAGGAAGCGGGGCAAGTTGAGCCCAAGGTACATAGGGCCTTTCCGAATTATTGCTCGAGCAGGAGAGGTGGCCTATAGGTTGGAGTTTCCTAGTGAGTTAAATGGAATTCATCTGACATTCCATGTATCTCATTTAAGAAAGTTCTTAGCCGACGAGGATATGGTGATGCAACTGGAGGATATTGAAGTGGACGAACGGCTCAACTATGTGGAGCAACTAGTGGCGATCATCGATCGCAAGGAGAAGAGGCTAAGGAATAAAGTGGTTCCACTTGTGCGAGTACAATGGAAGCGTAGAAAGGGATCTGAGTCTACGTTGGAAACAGAAGAAGAGATGAGACAACATTACCCACATCTATTCTAGGAATAACAGGTTTTGAGGAGGAAACCTAAATAAGAGAGGTGGACTTGTAACACCCCGAATAAAGTCTAAGCGAGCCAAATAATAATAATGTGCTTAGACGGGATTATTTAATGTAAATAAGTTGTATACAGGTTATAGACCAAGTTAACTTTTCGGGTTATGTGTCTGGTGAGTTTAAGGTCCCAGGAACACCTGGTATATATAACGGATCAGCTTGAGCAACTCTCATTTGCAACTCAACACCCCATTTCTATGTATGTATGTATGTATGTATGTATGTATGTATGTATGTATGTATGTATGTATGTATGTATGTATGTATGTATGTATGTATGTATGTATGTATGTATGTATGTATGTATGTATGTATGTATGTATGTATGTATGTATG
>BJCM01209317.1:0-14104 GCA_018326385.1 Flaveria bidentis | reverse complement strand
AATGGCCAGTCATGCCACAGTTAAAGCATTTCACCTTGGATTTATCATATCCAAGTTTTGTGTTCTCATCAGGCTCAGCTTTCTTCCTTTTCTGAAGAACTTCTTGGCTCTCATGGAAATCATTGCCTTTTGCCACTATAGATCCATTTCCTCCACATCATCAGGATCCATTTCTTCCAAATCTTCCTGAATTAGATGAGCAGAAGTGAGTCTTCCTACCAAGTAGGCTTCAAAGCTTACAACAAAGGCATTGTAAGTTGCCTTTTGCTCTTCTGATATTGAGTCTTCAGGAGAGGTTTGAGGAGTAGTAGAGACTTTAGGTGCTTGTGATGAAGTTGATGGATGATTGATTGGTGGAGTTGCAATGAACCTAGTATTGTTCATTTGATCTCTTGATGAGATGAAATCATCTTCCTTAGTGATGAAAGCATTTTCAATAGAATGAGATTCTGAAGGAAATTTGTAAGCCTCAATCACTCTTGGTCCACCAAGGTTTCTGCTTCTTTCATCAAGTTCCCAAGCTTCAATTTTGGCTATCATAATGTCTAAAGTGGTACTCTCAAGATCAAGAGTATTTTTTAGCATGGTTACATTCTATTTCCAGCTTTCAGGGAGACGGTGAAGCATTTTCTTGTTAAGTTCTTTAATCTTGTAAGTGACTCCCATGATTTCCAAGTCATTTACCAATTGTACAAATCTGTGCAGTTGTTTAGATATTGATTCTCCTTTGGTGTGGTGGAATGTTTCATACTGATTGACCAGCTTGTCTTTGTTGATTTCAGCCACCTCATTGCTTCCTTCACACATGATTTTCAGTTCATCCCAAACTGCTTTAGCAGTTCCATACTTTTCCAATCATTTCAGCACATCCATCTTGAGTGCTTGAGTCAAAATTGAGTATGCTTTGAGGTCAATCTTGATTTTCTTATAGTCATCTTCATCCAGAGTTAAATCTTCAATGGGTATTCTTGCAGTCTTGTAATGTGCAGCTTGAGCTATTGATAGAGTAATAGGGATGTGTGGACCCTTGCATATTGAAATCCAGAAATCAGGAACTACACCTGTGATGTAATTTCTAAACCTTATTCTCCACTGTTTAAACTCAGATTTGTGTTTAAGCATAGCAGGTTTTGGTGTATGACCAGGTTCAGAGTAACTGTTAGAATCCATTTTAACTTGTGTAAATATAGATTTAGTTGATTTTAAGATTGATTATGTTTGAAGAGTCCAACTTTTTCAAGAAGTTCTTTTGAGGTTCAGAATGAGTTCTGTAATGATATTTGTGTTGTTTGATAGGAGTATTCATGTTGTTTATTTCGTAGAGATATTGATATCCACTACTAGCAACTTGATTACCAGATCAATCGAATTCTATTCAGTCTATGCGCAGATCTGAAAGAGAACTGAGAGCCAAAGCTCTGATACCAATTGACTGGGTTGAGTAAGATTGATATTCTTACTGTGAATCGAATATGATAATCAATTCAATGATTGAATGGCGGAAACAAACAATCAAAGAACATTCAATGCAATATAATACTCATAAATGCTATTGTATTTGTATTTATCAAATTTGATTTACAAAGAATAATTATAACAAAAATTCTCTATCTATCAGCCGTCACCTCAGTACGAAGTTAACTATTCTATTTATAGGTAGACAAGATGCCTTTACAAAATGACTAAACTACCCCTGACCTATTACATCAGAAACTAGTCTAAGTCTTGATGTAATCTTGACCTATTACAAAATCTATGCTTGTTCATCCGCATTGACAAATGCGGATGAGATAATCTTGATCAGCATTTCTTCACTTGATCAACCGCATTAGTATGTTGGTCATCCGCATTTGTTAATGCAGATGAACAAATACTTATACGCATTCGTCCGGTCATCCGTATTAGTCAATATGGATGAGCAAAGTCTTGTCCGCAAGTACTTTTGGTCTTCCGCATTAGTCAATGCGGAAGAGTAAACACGTGTCCGCATCAGTGTTATGTCTTACACATTAACAAATGCGGAAGATAACACTTGTTCTTTTCCTTAGCAGATTTTTCATTCGCATTTCTTCTTGGACTTGTGGGATTCCAGCTGAGCAATCATCAATTCACCTATTGAGTTGGCATGTATGATCCTTTCAGGGTGCAACACTCTTGATAAGTGTGCTGATGTGGTGGGAAAAACATCAATGCCAGATCTAAATCTCTAATTTAGATCTCTCTCAACAACTTGTTGTGATCCCTCAACTAAGGATCCACAAGTCTCACCCCACCACAAACATCATTGGAGATGTTGACACAGGGGTAAAAACAAGAGGACAAACCTATGAAGTAAATGTTTGCCTTCACTCTAGTTTCTTATCCCAGATAGAGCCAAAGAAAATTGATAAGGCTCTAAAGGATGGAAGTTGAGTTGAAGCTATGCAAGAGGAGCTTCTTCAATTCAAAAGGCAGAAAAGTTTGGAACCTTTGTCCTCTTCCTCATGGGAAGACTACTATTGGAACCAAATGGTGTTTAGGAACAAGAAGGATGATAGAGGCATTGTCATCAAAAATAAAGCTAGACTAGTTGTTCAAGGATACACACAAGAAGAAGGGATTGACTACACTAATGTCTTTGCTCTTCTAGCAAGACTAGAGGCTATTAGGATATTCTTGGCATTTGATGCATCCAAGAACTTCAAGGTCTATCAACTTGATGTCAAGTATGCTTTTCTTTATGGAGTGATTGATGAAGAGGTGTATGTCAAACAACCACCTGATTTAGTGGATTCTGATCATCCTAATTACGTCAGCAAACTTGACAAAGCTCTTTATGGGCTGCATCAGGCACCTAGGAAGTGGTATGAGACTCTATCCCAATATTTCTACAAACATTGAATATTAAGGGATACTATAGATTGAACTCTCTTCATCAAAGGATAGGGAAATGGCTTAGTGCTAGTTCAAGTATATGTAGATGACATCATCTTTGGTTTAACTAATCCAAAGCTCTGCAAGGACTTTGAGAAACTTATGAAGGACAGATTTGAAATGAGTGCCATAGGGGAACTCAATTTTTTCTAGGAATTCAAGTGAAGCAAGTTGAAGATGGCATCTTCATTAGTCAGTCAAAGTATGTTCAAGACATACTTAAGAGATTTAACATGGCTGATTGTAAGATTGCTAAAACACCCATAGCAAGAAACCACCCCTTGGACCTGATCTTGAGGGGGAGTGTGTGAATGAACACCTTTACAAGGCTATGATTGGGTCTCTTATGTATCTTACACCTTTACATTCCCGATATCATGTTTGCTACATGTATTTGTGCAAGATACCAAGCCAACCCTAAGATGTCTCACCTTATCACCGTCAAAAGGATTCTAAGATACCTCAAAGGTGCTTTAACACTTGGTCTTTGGCATCCTAAGAATTTTGACTTCAATCTATATGCTTATACAGATAGTGATTATGGTGGTTGCAACAAGACTGCAAAGTCCACATTTGAGGGATGTTAGTTTCTTGGTGGAATGGTTTTCTCATGGCAATGTAAGAAACAATCCTATGTCTCTGCATCAACTGATGAAGTTGAATACATTGCTGTTGCAAGCTGCTGTGCTCAAGTGCTATGAATTCAGAATCATATGCTTGACCATGGATTAAACTTTAAGGAGACTCCTATTCACATAGACAACAACAGTGTTATATCTATCATAGAGAATCCTGTGCAGCACTCAAGGGCCAAACACATCAACATCAGGTATCATTTAATTAGAGATAATTTTCAAAAGGGAATAATTAAACTAGTGAAAGTCAACACAAATGAACAATATGTTGATCTGTTTACAAAGGCTTTTGATGAACAAAGATTTAAATTTCTTATATTACCTATTGGGATGATAAATTTTGAGTAGGATTTTATTAAAATTAATTCTTATTATTTCTTAAAATCTATGTGTCCTAAGTTGTCTAGTTCATCACTTTCATAAGCTCTTGTTTTCTTTGGATATTCTGAAGACTTTCCTTAGATTTTTGAAAAAAAAAATCCCATCAGAAGATATGCTTTTATCTTTGGAAGAAAATCATGTCTTCAAAACAAATAATTGTCTAAGTAATTTTACCTTCGGAAGAAATTTCTACAATATCATCCGAAGCTTAATACTTGTCTCAAACATTTATATGTTTTCAAAGACTATTTTCTTCCGAATCAAATTAACTCTTGTAAGCCTTGTTCCTCTGAACAAAGCATTCAAGTCTTAATTTTCTTCTGAAGCAAAATTTTCACAACTCTTAGAAAAATCTTCCGAAGTCATTTTAGCTTCGGAAGCTTTTTCATTAAAACTTCCGAAGATAATTTACCTTCAGAAGCTTTTTAACTTCCAAGAAAACTAGTTTTTGAGCAAAAGCAAACTACTTTCTTAGAGGTGGGAGTGACATTCAGATTTCAAAGTTTATCCTCTTTCATTAACTTTGTCTTAAATCCTTTTCACATATAAACCCAACAGTTCCCCCTCTTTCTATCATCTTCTTAATTCCTCCAAACCTAAACCCAAATTTCCCTCTGAAATTACTTCAGTTCATCTTTCTTCATCCTTAATCTTTCTCAAATGGCCAACCTTAATCGTAAAAATGAACCAAAATTCTCCATGCAGTTACACAGGCAACATAACCAGGTTGTTTTGTCACACTATGAGAATGATCCACATTTCTTAGAGGTTTGCCATTTCTTGACTCTATCCAACTACTTCACCTCCCTAACCATTGATCCTACATTGTATGAGGATCATCTGCTTTCATTCTGGAAGACCTACCAAGAGGTTGTTATGGATGGGGAGAAGGCACTGTCTGCCACAGTGCAGGGGAGAACAATCTTCATCACTCCGGCCATCATCAACACTCATCTTCAGCTGGATGATGAAGAAGGTGAGGTGTTCTTCCCCAAAGATTCTATTAACCACTCCTTTGAACAGATGGGCTATGTGTTGGTCCATGTGATCGTATTACAGTAAAAATGATATTAAGAATTGTTCAATATTCAAAAGACATGCTAAACAACAAGAACAAAGAGAATTGAACACAATAAGAATTCATTCATAACAAGACAATGCTCATCAACAATCAATAACATAAAGCACAATGATATTTCTGTGTATTAACTTCTTTGAAATGGTAACTTGCAACAATGATAAACGATTAGGGTTTTGCAAGCTTACCTTACAATGAGAAGAATCAAATCTATATAAAGCAGTCTATAGTTTCGCAGACAGTTTCACTGTTAGCTAAAATGCACTGCCGAAACTATAGTTTCGCTAGACGTAACAATAGATTCACCAGGTAAACAAAAGAGCTGACTGTGAGCGAAACTATAGTTTCGCTCATAGTTTCGTTGGACTGCCAAAATACATAAATCTAAGTAAATAAAAAAGGAAACTAACAAAAGACCTATTACAAGTAAAAGAAAACAATCTAAACTAAGGTGAGTCCAATCTAAACATGATCTACACTATGAGGGAGATTTCTTTGTAAAGACCTTGAGGAAAGGGAAGGTCTCATCCCAATGGAAATTCCCGCTCCATGTGGTTATCCATAGCTTGTCAAACAAGCATGGTGGATAGGACAAGATTCTTGAAGGTCTCTCCTTCATTGTTCATGGGATGGTTCAAGGGGTCAAGTTCAGGTATTCGCAGTTTGTTTATACTAATTTTCTTGCTAACTTGGACTCCTTATAATACTACATGTTCCCTAGATATGTTCAACACATTCTTAAATTTGAATCGGGATCACAGTTAAGGGGAACATGTAATATTCTTATACTGGGACAAATGAAGCCCGACATCTTAAAAATCTTGATAAAGCCCACTATTGGGTTCTCTAGGGTAGAAACAACCATTGTCCCAAAAATGTTAGAGCTTATTGCTCAAGGGGACAACCTAGAAGCACTAGCTAGTGTTGAACCCATACCTTCTACATCTCAACAACTACAAATCACCCTCACCTACCAAAGAAAACACAAACAAACCCCTACACAACCTATTCAGTCTATGCAGGTCCCCATGTACTCATCCACACAGGAAGAAGTGGACACTAGAGCTCCCACTTCTCCTGAGGAGCAGACCACTTCCATCACTTCAAAGATCAATGATGAGGTTCCTCATGCTCAGTCTAATGAGCTCACAAGCCCAAATGCCTTAAGCATTCACTCTGAGTCTCAACACTCAAGTGAACAACCTTTAGGGGACAGTTACCATCCATAGCCTTTGGACTTAAACCAATTAATTCCCAACCTTGACTTCTATACTGATGAAGATTTACGCTTCAGTGAGTACCATGAGTCTTTCTTCTTTTCTCCTACTTAAAGAGAGATGAGTGCTCCTGAGTCTCCTACATCTAGCCCACATCAATCACCCACTACTGAGGTGGACACTTCTGAACCTATTCAGGATGTCCATATGGAAGAGGCTCTCACTTTTGCAAGTGATTCCATCATTAAGACCTCAACCATGGAAACTCAGCCCATTCAGTGAGCAGAGGAAATATAGCAGCCAAGAACCTGACTCTGGTCCAATCATCTCATTCCCCAATGATTCTTCTAATGAATATGAGGGGAATTTAAGACAAAAGGTGCAAAAACTGTCCAAAACATGCACCTACTTAGTCTCCAAGGTCAGTCATCTTGAATCTCAAGTGACTACCTTGCAAAACAAGGTCAATGATCAGCAACTTGAGATTTCTTATCTTGAGGAAAAACTAGTTGGGAGACCATTAAAAGGAGCTCAACCAGGAACACAAGAACCTGTGAGTGTGATTGACCTAACTCCTATCTCACCTATGCAAGTGGGTGATGCTACCAAAAAGGGGGAGAAAGTCATTACAGTTATAGAACCTAGGAGTTCTTCAGAGAGTATGGACATTGTGGACTCACCATCCTGACTTGCAGTTGTGCATACTCAGCAATTTCCTCAAGTTCACATTGATGTGGACTCATAGATTCCTACATACAGAGTTTGTTTGAGGAAGGAATACCAAGGGCTATGTCATCTCCACCAACTTCAAATCACATTATTGGGTGGAGTTATGATGAAACTAGAAGAGCCCTCATCATTCTAGATTTCAAGGACAGCAAGAGGTCTTCAATTTTCAGACTTTGAACTTCTATGAAGGTTTGGATCTAGTCAACATGCCACTTATCAATCAAAGCCAATCAAGACAAGCTGACAAGCTGGCTCAAAGAATCCAAGAGAGAATCACTGTAGAGTTCAACTTCAGAAGGAGACTAAGGCAATCAGGCAATGTCATCGGTCAACTAGATGTTGAGGCATACCGCAATATTGGTTTCATATGGGAAACCTTGACTGAAGGCCCAGTGGCAAAACCTGAGAGCCTTGTCTCATCATCATTAACTTCTGTATAGATTCATACCCTTTTTGAGACAACTACTGCTGAAGGTGCATCTCAACCTCTCTCTAGCTAGAGCTTTGAGGCCATACCAAGCAATGAAGGCCAAAGCGCTTTCCACCCTTAGTCACAAAGGTCTGCAAGTGATAAAGGAAAAAGAAAGATAATTTCTGAGGAGATTGAGGGGAGGAGAGAGAGAGAGAGAGAGAGGAAAAGGAAGCTGAGGGTAGAAAGTTTCTATACTGGGTCTGCAAGACTCATGGAAACTGCTATCAGGGCTGCCCCTAGACCAAAGACTCAGGATGATGAGTTGAGGGTAGTCAAGATAAACTATTTGCAGACAAGGAACTATGACATAGACAATGTCATTTCTCTCACGTTAAAGGAGTTGTATGAACTGGTTAACATGGAAGTGTCAAAGGAGAGAAAGGAGGCAGAAGATGCAGAGCTACTAATTCAAATCAAAGAAGAAAAAAAGAAAGAAAATATTGTACAAGCATGTTCCTACTCTCTCGCCAGTTCAAGAAAGTCCAACACATGAGGATGTGGTTCAACAAGAACCTCAAGTAGATAAAGAAGAAAACAAGATCAAGATGATCAACTATTTGAGTGCCACATGCCTCTATCAGGAAGATGCACTTCTTCCCTTATCCTATGACTATATTGAGTTTGAGTATCTCAAACAACTTGAACTTGAGATAGTTAAGGAAAGAAAGATCACCAAAAGAAAGCTAAGAGAAGAAGCTGCAAAGTCAATAGCCATCATCCAGAAGAGTATGAAGAAATTTGCAGACAGGCAGAAGATGATGAGCTTCTTGAAGTTTTATGGATTCTCCGAAAGGAGACTTGGCCCTAAGTCTCTGTCCACTATGGATGAGCATATCAAGGTAATCACGCAAAAGATCAAGATTGGAGAGCTAATGTACTTACACTCCCCTCCAAGTCAAGCTCCACCTGAAGTGGAGGTTAAGGTTGAACAACCTGAGACAACACAACCTGAACCTCCTGCTCAGACTTAGCAAGATTCATCTTCTGATCCACAGCAAGGTCAGACTCCCTCTCCTTCTGAGCATGTAAGAGAGGATGACCTAACTGAGAAAGACAAAGAAGATCAATCAGGTGTTGCAGGCCAGTCTTCTCAGTTAAAAGGAACAAAAAGGAAGAAAAGGATGGCTTCAAAGCCAAAGCCAAAGAAGATGAAAGAAACATCCTTTTCTAAACCTCAGGATGAGTCAGAACATCCCGAGGATGTGTAGCTAGAGGATGCTCCATCATCTCCCATTCAAACAGCTCCGCTAGCATCAGGAAGACCCATCTTGTCCTGGACATACACCATAAATCCGGAAAGATGGCATGTCAATAGAGATCAAGGCATTGAGGATGTCTACACATGGCAAGACATGTTCAATCTTCTTTTGCATGATCTCTTTGATATGAGAAGACACTTTGAGAGTCTAAGTGATCCTGGTCATCTCATGAAGAATGGGATGTTCATCATCATAATGAGGATTATTGATTTCTGAAGTATTCAAAGTGTTTTGGTAGCATCAGCCTAAGGGGAGTTTTTAAGGATTATATGTTAAGGCTGATGCAACTCAAACACTCAAAGTCTTCTGCATGCATGCATAAGTGCATTCAAAAAGATTGCTTCGGAATTTTCACAACAGCAACAGAAATATTCTAAGTGTGAAATCTTTCGAAGCCAAGCCTAATATCTTTTAAAGGCAAAGATGAAGTCTTCCAAAGCTTTAGAGACAAAGTCTTTCGAAGCCAACACTTGAAGACAGATTTCTTCCGAAGACTTTTAGTATACAAGCTTTATCTGATGCACTTTACATAAAGCTAGACCCCTTTCCGTTGTAACTCTGTAAAGTCACCAACTTATATGAGTTAGTGAAAAGGTCCATGCTTTTGTAATATATTAGGATGTGAGCTATGGCATGTCATAGTCACAATTCAAAAGGCAATATTCCTTTTGACTCTACAATTGATTTTGTTTGTGTCTAGTCAATTGTATCCAACTAGTTTTCATAGTATGCCCGGCTGTAGGATGTGGTATTTGTATCTCAAGTACTTGTAACTTTCTTTTATGCTTTGTAACACTTGTAATAGAACTTGAGATGGCAATATACTACAATCTTGAAAACCATCTCCTTATGTATTTTGCTATCTTGTTCTGTCTCTTATTCACTTGTGTTCTTAGTATCATTACTTGTGATTAATCCAGTTTCATTGTTTGATTGGCCAAGTTAATCTCCTCATTGTTTTGGTGTTATAAGTGACCACCCTTTACCGGTCCTGCAAAGAGATACAATTGGAACTTAATGAGACATTAATGGGTAAAGATGGAGCTAAGTTGAATGATGAAGTTTGTGATGCTAAGAAGGATGATGAATGGAAGCAATATAACAGAGTTTGCAATTGCGAGAAGGCTTTTACTTCTGAAAGAGTCTTCTTGGATATTCCATATGAGACAGTTCAGGATATGTGTTCTTCTATTTGCAAAATTCATTTATTTGGTGTGTATAAAGCTAATAGGTTACTTTTAGATAACCAAAAAGAATTAACCACCATAAACACAGAACTTAAAAAGAATGAAGCCAAGTATTTCATAAAATTAAATTAAGCTTTAAAAGAAAATGATCATTTAAAATGAACTCTTATTGAAAGAAATGTTAAAATTAATCTTTTAAATGAAAGAGTCACCTTGGCTGAATTTGAAACAAGCAAGCTTAAAACAAAGCTTGATAGATGGAACATATCCGAAATAAAACAGGAAGGCTACTGTGTAAACAAAGGGGAGCTTGGATCAAAACAGGAGTAGGTTGTGGTGAAAATCCATATGTTTATCCTCCTCCTAGCACCCATTGTTACTATCCTATGCCTCAACCTCATCCATCTAATGATTTTATTGAAGCTGCAGAAACTAATAGTTTAAATGCAGGTTTAATCAGTGTTAATCTTGTTAGGACCGTGTACTTATAGAATAGTAACTGATTCTGCGTGAGAACAGATCAAATAGTGCGGAATCCTATTTGATTGGCGATCCAATCAGTGAAAACGTTAACCCGATCGATATAAGAATAGACTAAACGTTAAGAACGAGTAGGAATCGATCAAGAACGAACTTTGAAGTTGGATTGGCTATCTTGGACGTTCTGGACAGCTAGGGTTATGTGTGTTATAAAATGTTTTCGAATTCTTTTTTTTTCACGAATGAAGTGGTATTTATAGGTTTGCAGTTTCCATTCGTACGACTAAACCATTAGCATAGTTCAGTCGTGTGACTGAATCATGCGACTGAGTCATACGCATGACTGAAGGTTCAGTCATATGACTGAGTCAATCTTATCTCTCTATCATACGACTGATCCAGTATGGTCCATAAGTATGGTCCATTTGCATGAGCAATCACCCGACTAGGTTAAACACATTTCTCAAACATAGTTGACTAAGAACCATGCACAACAACCTCAAACCTATATAATATGTTCATATATAAGAATTCTACATAACACAATAATAATATGAAATAATTAAACATTAATAAACATAAACCACATATAATATTTCATTGTACCATTTCATTAGATATGTGTAAGACATGAAAGACTCTTACATTTTAGCTCATAAACTAGGAACATCATGTATCTACAAACTCCCCCTTGGTCCTAGTTTACCCAATCGTCTAACACTCTTCACATGTTCTTGAAATTTCTTGTACTTCTCATTTTTGTAACTCCTGCATGTATTTCAAATGCAAAGCAGAGTCTTATCACATGTTAAAACTATAGAGCTTGTAAAATATCCTGCGAGTCATAGAACAGTGGCCACTTGTATAATGTATAGACATCTTCACCAGACAAGTTAGTAAGCCACATTGGGTTGAATACCCTGATAGTATCAATCTTTCCATCTATGTTCAGAACTATGACTGCTTCTCCTGGCCGCCAATCGTAATACCACCATTTCAAGTGTGTAGTGAAGTCCTGAGGCATTTCTCGTAAGGGAATCTTTGACATTGTGCGTGGGGGACTCCACTTCAGCACTACTTTAGGTCTCCCAGATATAGGATCAACTTCAGACTTATGAATAAACCTCTTAGGTTGTTGAGGTTTGAAGTTTACCCATCTGGTGTGGTCTTCCTTCATTAACGCACCCTCAAACCAACCTGACATCTTTCTTGGATTAGCATACAACAGATCTAAGCATGCTAGTCGGTTGAGCTCAAAACTAGGAAGAGTCTTCTGATCATGCGGATACCTGAAGTACTCAATCCCCTTCTCTCTTTTAATAGCATAAACTTCTAAGTCTTCAAAATATGCCCAAGCTATAATCTTGCCTGACACTTTCTGATGTCATTTGACTCTATAGAGCTTGGTGTAGACATTTTGCTTTTGGGGTGTGCTTTGGGCTTTCATCTCTGTAAAACAAGCTGCCCATTCAGCTTTCTTGATATCAACATCAGCATTCGAAGCTTAGACTTGGCTTTCATCTTTTCCTTTCTCTTTTTCCATCTCTTCTAGCTTCTCAATGTAGCACTGCCAAAAGTATCACCCAAGTTGGGGATAACATTACCTTCATGGTTAGTGTACTCTGGATAATACTCAGTAGTGATATCCTCTATCTCAACCTCATCTACATTGTTTAGCTCATCATCACACGCGACATCAACTTCTGGAGCATCTTTGACAATTTTATCAAGATTGAGTCGGAATATCTCACCGAGCTACTCGTCTTTTAGATCATGTATAATCTTTCCTTCCTCCGGAGTGTAGCTTACAGATCTTCTAACAATCCCTTGCAACTCAAGAATCATGTTAAGTTGAGTCTTGACTTGCTGGAGGGGAGCAACAACATATTCATCTATTTGTTGATCTTCATCTATTTGATTAAACATTAAGCACATCACACATAAATTATTAATCAAGAAATGTACACATCAATAATCATTAATTACATTAATGTAATATATAATTCAAGTACAAAAGTTTTTTATATACAAAGACATATAATCATTGATTTTGTCTTGATCTGTCGTTTCTTCAGCTGGAGGAGCTAAGGATGAGGCTCCTTGATCATGGTTTCGTTTTGTGCGCTTCTCCTGCGCTTGAGTGGATGTAGATGTAGCAGCATCACCTTCTCGATCGTCATCATCCTCTTTATCTTTTCCACTTGGTCCTCTTTCATCAACATCTTCTTCTCCATCAGATTCATCTTCATCCTCATCATCATCACCATCATCACCATCACCATCATCACCATTATCACCATCCTTAATCTTTAACGGCACATTCTTCGATCCCTTAAGCTTTAGCAATATCTTCTTATTCTTCTTCTTGAGATCCTCTATCCTTTTCACCAACGCCAACACCAACTCATTTTGAATTGTGAGTGCTTGGTGGGCTTGGCTTTGAGCTCTCTTGTACTGAACGTTCTTCTCACTTAATTGTACCATCTGCTTTGCCTGAGCTGCATTCACCTCCATCATCTTGTGTAGCTGAGTAGCCCTTAGCTCATTGATGGCAATTAGCCTTAGCATAATGTGGTTGAGGTTAGCAAGTTGTTCCTCTAACCTAATATTAAGTAGAGTGGATCCAGGTGTAACTGTGGATTGGTTGGAGGGACCAGCCTGGTGAGTAGTTGTGGTAGTAGTGGATGTGGCGAAGATGGGAGGAGGTGTGGCAATGGATAGTGGTGGAGTGGTTGTGGTAGTGGTGGTGGTAGGAGATGTGGTAGTGGTGGTGGCTAGAGTTGTTGATGTAGTACTGGTGGTAGGAGATGTGGTAGTGGTGGTGGCTAGAGTGGTGGTAGAATAAGATGTGATCAAAGTAAACCTTGGCCTCTTAACCTTTTTGCCATAAGGTTGAGCCATTTTCTTCTTCCTGGAGCTCTTTGAGACAGAGGCTCCCCCTGAGCTGATTGGCTGGTCTGGGGTGTAAGTAGTGTCGATGACATCAGTATCATCACCTACAGAACAAGCTGGGTGTCTACAGACCGCCTCTATACCCTTCTCAGTGGCCACAACCCTGCTCCTAACCGTCCTCACCGGTGGCTAGTGATTTGACTCTTTCTCTTCATCTATCCTGCTCCCAACCGTCCTCAGCGGTGGCTAGTGATCTGACTCTTTCTCTTCATCTATCAAGAAGTCCCAGTGGAACGCAACCTTTTCTATTCCACAAGGTACCTCACTACCTTGACCATGATCATGGTCGTCATCATCATCGTAGTCTTCATCGGTGGGTTCCATAATAGGCTCAATATCGAAGTCACTGTCATCGTGACGCCACTTCTTGCGGGAGGGCGCCACATACTCCTCGTTGGCCAAATGACCAAACAGTCTCCTCATCGAGGGCTTCACCTGCTTCTCCTGGTAGACCTTCATTCTACCCAACGTAGTATCATCCATCATCTCGAGTATAATAGCATCATCTTTCTCCTTGGGCAGTGAAGAAAGCTTTTGATCAATGATCATTTGTAGAAACCTTGGGTACATGCAAAATACTTCCTTGCCCTTGGCCTCGAGGTTCTCTATCATATAGGAGAAGAGCATGTGTGATAAGCCGAACTGGGTGGTTCAGCACCAGAGCAACATATGCATTCTTGATTTGATGAGACATATCGTCAAATCCTCCTCTCCTTGACGCTATGCACTTGAGGATGACGTGAGCCAAGTACTTAAAATAGGGGCACATGTTGCTCTTGTTGAGCACACCTGCGTTGATGT
>BJCM01209315.1:0-14545 GCA_018326385.1 Flaveria bidentis | reverse complement strand
ATTCAAGTTGTGTATAATATTGACATAGTGCTGATATCATTGAAAAGTCCTCACACTTTCGAATTGTTAATATTGAATAGCGGGGAAAATTTGGGTAGTACTACTGGGTCTGACGAGCCCCACCTGTGTGACTCGAGGTCAGCCGGGTGCAATTTGTCCTATTGAACATCGTCATGATAGGATACGTCATGACGGGAGGCAACAACAAACACAGTCAGCTTCAATTGCGAAATCACTATGAATTAATATTTCCTGTTGAATGGTAACACTTGTATTATTTAAATACAAGAGTTTGGATTCCTCTGAAACTTTGTCTTCCGCAGGAAATTTAATCTTCCGTAAAAGTTTGCTCATCCGCAGGAGTCTTCACTTGAAGTCTGATTCACTTGAACTCCATTTGATTGTTCATCCACAGATGATATTCAAATGTTTGATACTTGTAAGAAACATATCTACAGAAGAACAAAATGTTCATCCGTAGATGTTTCTTACACTTGGTCACTTTTACCAATAATATTGTTTTACCTACAAACATACATAAATCAATACACATATATTTGGTTAACCTATACATTTAATGCATGCATAATAATGAGTTACAAGTATTCATTACAGACATTTATTAAAGTTCTAAGCATAAACAAAATGGACTAGATCTATTGATCCTAGATCTAACAGAGTCTATTCAAGCAAAGATTATGAAGAATCACAAACTAAAGAATCTGAGTTCAGTGACATGATCAAAGCTCCTAATAGCTTTACTGCTGAAGAATTCATAATTGATGATGAATCTTGGGACTTTATTGGTGACCAAAGACAAGCCATTGAGCCAATTGTGATCATTCCTTAGTCTCATGTGTCAATTGAGAAGGAATTGAGTCTACAGGTTGTGCCTGTTGTGTCTATGACTGATGAGCAAAAGAAACTGATTAGAAAACTCTATAAAGAACACCAAAAGAAAGAAGAATCAGAAGCTAAGCTAAAAGAGAAAGAACAAGCTAAGGATAAAAAGAAAGAGCCTGAAAAAGTTCCCCAATAGACTAAAATGGCTTAAACCTATTTTGGTCCAAGCATGCAAACCTATACCAGAAAAAGAAAATATCTATCAGAAAAGGCAAAAAGCAAAAATACCCATAGAAGAAGAAGAACTTGTAAAGAAAAAAACGAAAGGATGATCCTCGTAGCCTGGCAACCATTACTGAATTTCTGAATGAGCATGAGAAGGTTGAGGTTGAATTAAAGAAAAAAGCTAAAATTATAGACCTTGAAGAAGGAGATATAGAAGGAGGCTATGTGGTTAATGAACCAATGCCAAGAGAAAGCCCTATAAAGGTTAAGTCTTCTGTGCAAGAGTGGCAGAGAAATCTCAAACAGATGATCTGATGGTGAAGGCTATGTTTCTTATCAATTGTGGTTATGATGTAGAAATCTCAAACAGATGATCTGATGGTGAAGGCTATGTTTCTCATCAATTGTGGTTATGATGTAGATGAGGTATTTGGGATGACTTATGAGGGTATGATAGCAGAAGAAGAAAAACTAAACAAGCTGTTGGATCCTTTATATGTGACTGGGTATGAAAACACTCAAGCATCCAAGTCACTAGTGGTTCAAGTCTCCTTAAAAGTCAAGAAGACTGAAGCTCCTCAATCATTGTATCCTGATACCTATTCCATGACTGACAGGGAAATGAAGGATTATCTTTCTAAACAAGGTTTCACCGAGACAAAGCTTGGTAACATGAAGACACATTCTCTTAGAGCTGTAATTCTCAGGCTGATAAATGAGAAAAAGGAAAGATTAAAGAAACTAGTGCAAGACATCATTAGTAAGAAACCAAGAACAAGGGTATCAACCCAAGACATCCAGCTCACTCATAGAGATCATGACTCTTTGGCACTTGTGCTACACAGAAATCCTGAGTGGTTTAGAGAGCCTTCCTAGTTAAAACTTCGAGGAGGACTCACCACTACATAGATGATCAAGGGTGTATCTACTCCCCAGGGAAAGACGGATCAAAAGATAATTTCCTGGAAGTATGATAGTGACTGGAACATGTTCATGATCAAAAGAATCTCAGGGTTAGTTCAATTATTCACTAAGTATACTGCTCTAGTAACTCCCTGTAGATTCATGATTCGAAGGAACTAGCCAATCTGGAACTGATTAATAACAAGGCTATGTTTAGAGGGTATGAGTTTGAAGACATTTTAAAGATATTCAAAAGAACATACAACTTCAAATCTCTCAATGCTATTTGTATGAGGAAAGATAGGTCCTTTATCAACCCTCTTGAAAAGAAGAAAAAGACCAAAGAAGCTGAAGAGATTGTATTTCCTGAGTTGAAGGTAAAGCCAACTGAGTCCCTAAAGAGGAAAATGGTGGCAGGAACTCACTCCTCCAAACCAATCTCAAATGTCTTATATGATGAGAAGACTTATGAGTTGGTGATTGAAAGGAGGTGGGGTGGTAAGGAAGGTGCTGAGATAAGGCTCTTTAGTGGATATGAGGTGAGACTGCTAGATGAATCCTATATCCACTACATATACACCAGGCACTTTAGGGAAATAAACAACAAACTAGGAGAAGATGTCATGCATTTCTTCCTCAAATGCATTAAAATACTGAAGATGGCTTATGATAGAATCATAGCCAAGAGAAAGCAAAGGAGAAAAAAGAAAACTCCTTTGCAGCTTGGTAAAATTGTGAAACTAGAGGTTGACATGGATGAAGCTTTACTGATTCATAGAGATGGGTTATCAACTGTGTCTATTTGGGAACCCATTTCATTGAAGAAGCTACCAACTAAAACCATATACTCCATGAGCCAAATGAAGATTCATGTACTTAACAGAGAAAAGATGTCTGAAGCCAATGACTCTTTCAATATAATAAAGGCCATCTTGGATCCATCACTTGCAAAACCACCAGTACCCCCCTCCTGCTGCACAAGACCCAGTAGAATCCTCACAACCTCATTCACCATCAAACCCTTGAAGTACATAGGCTGTATAATGCTTAGGGGAGCATTGTTGGACCTTGAAAGGATCCTACATGCCATATCAAGTGGTGGATCAATGGTTGTTCTATTGGAAATCCCATAAGTCCAAAAAACAATACGGATGAAGAATCTACATCAACAAAGAAGACAAGTGTCGGCTATCTGCATTTGTATATGCGGATGACCACAAAACAAACGCTGACAAGTATTTTTTTCTTCGGCATTAACAAATGCGGACATCCAAACAAATGTTGACAAAGATTTGTACATCCGCATTAACTAATGCGGATGCTCAACAAAAAATGCACCAAGTGTTTGTTCATCCACATTTCTCAATGTTGATGACCAAACACCAATGCGATAGAAGAAACAAGATATGTTGATGAAGATCAACACAACCACATTAGTTAATACGGATAAACAAAACAAATATTGATGAAACTTTTTGTACTTAGACTAGTTTATAGTATAGGGGTAGTTTAGTCTTATTGTAAAGACTTCCTGTCAACCTATAAATAGAATAGAAATCATCACATGTGAGGTGATTGTTGACTAACATTAAACAATTAGAATGTTTGTTTAGTTTTATGTTTCAGAGGTGTCTTGTTGTTGTTTCATGCTAAAACCCTAGTATTCATTGTAACTTTTCACTACCATTAATACAAAGATCATTTATGAGTATTTCTTGCATTCAATGTTCAGTGTTTGTATGATTCCGCCATATAATCACTGACTTAATCATCATATTCGATCCTAGTTGATTCGTATCAACTAAGAATATCATTCTCCCCACCCAGTCAGACTTCAACTTTGTCTTCTTAAGATTTGATCTTTAGATTGAGAAGATTTTATACTTAGAATATTTTTTGTGCAGAGTGTAAAACTTACCAAGCAACCTTTACTATGTACAAAGTGCATGCATGCAGGAAACACTTTTTTTATTTTGGTTGCATTAGTCTTTCTCTAAACCTTATACTAAGTTTCACTCAAAATGAAGACATGTTGAATATAATGTGTTTTTACATTTTTTTTTAATTCACTTTCGTATGCATTGTTGTGACGTTCTTATTTTTATCTTAGTATCGATATAAATTTTAGTTGAGATCAACCGAGTAAGATATAATATGTTTTTCAACTTTAATTTCAAAATATACCATGTCGATAAGATTATTAATATTATACCGATATTTTGACCAAAACTTACAAGTCAAATATATTATATTTTTAGTTTTCAAAAACAACTTTTTAAATAAACCTTTTGTGTCATACATATTTGTACCTACATTTTACATAAACTTTATTAAAAATCAAGCCATTGTACAGCGTGAGCAAAACCCACTAGTGTTTAATAAATATGAAAATGAGAATGTGTTTAACATAAGTAAAGAATCATATAAAATACTTAAACACTACAACGTAGTGTATATGGATTTGATGTGAGCAAACTGAAGGCCTTAGGCTAGGTAACCCACATAATTGTAACTTTCAAAGTAAATCACTGACAACCAGATGAACACTAGCACAAAAGGTTTCACTAAGGAATTGTAGAAAATTTGTCACTTTTTATCAAAACAAATAATAAATAAATAAAGATACTTTTTTTATCGTTTGTGAAATATGTGATGCCACACCGTTAACGAAACGATTTACAAGAAATGTTTGTAAACATCATGTAGAAATTTGAGTCTATAGGTTGATGTATCAAATAAAATATTGAAGGTTGAATGGTGTACGATTACAAGTACTCGGTGGGATTATATTTACGCGATGGCTTTATATCCATTCGACGGGCTTTCGTGGGTTTGCTTTGTAATTATAGTATATAAACCTTTTATATAAAATAGACTAATTAAGTTTTTCTAGTTAATCTCTGGTATTCTCTTTGTAACCAAAAACTAAACTACACAGTATAATCATCTTTTGGTAGTAATATATGTGCATATTGAAGTATTCCGGCTATTTTACTTTATAGTTCTTGGAGCGTACGTTGTTTGGATTTCGCACAACGTATCCTATTGCGGTATTGATTGTTTACAAAGATCCATGTGATCTGGACTTTACACATCACATAAATATAAAAAAAAGATTCTAGAAGTCTAAATTAGTAGGTTTTGACAACAAAAAGAATGAACTAATTAATATGTTAGCAGTGGTTAAAGCTTCGTGTTCAACATCCATCTCTTAAAGCAAATTTAATGTCTCTTTTTAAACGAAAACTTTTCTCTTCTAAAGCACCATAACCGAAATTGTGTGTGCTATTTGGAATGGCTCTAGTACTAGAGATAGCACCGGGCTTTTTCATGCTTTAATATATAGAATAAGAATAACTTGGTGGGGTGGAACAAGAAACCAAGACAGCTCAAACTTTAGAAAATAAATAAGAAAGGTCCCATTTTATTTCGGTTTTACTTCAAATGCATTTATGTCAAATTCATTTTAAGTAAATGAACCATTTTGTTCATTTTATACTTGTATAAATTTGAATCTATTCTGGCACACATCCCTAAGAGTGCTTGGGTCGAGCCATTGTTAGAAACAGGTCGAATCAATGAAGGGCAAAATGAATTGAAACTAAATCGTCTTTGTCGATCTTAACAAGGGCGGTGAAGACCAGATCTAGACATATCAATCTGCCCATATGCGATTTGATATGCATGACCAATACAATTTAATAAACTTATTTTGTTCTTCATATATTATGACCAATGATTGGATACGACAATTGGAACAATAGCAATACTTTCTTTTAAGTAATAATAAAACTTATCCGTTAAATTATTAGTTACATCCACTTTC
Organism: Flaveria bidentis; assembly: GCA_018326385.1. Taxonomy (NCBI): domain Eukaryota; kingdom Viridiplantae; phylum Streptophyta; class Magnoliopsida; order Asterales; family Asteraceae; genus Flaveria; species Flaveria bidentis. The sequence continues at coordinate 8,748 of BJCM01209315.1, read as the reverse complement.
ATATGCATGCGTATTAATATGTTTGGTAAAGATTCTTCATTTGAATTAACAATTTAATATTTCTTTATCGAATCATTTTCCGTAACAAATGTCAAAATCATGCAAAATTAATTTAAGTGTTTTAGATAATACAAATACATAAGCGATACTATTAAATTAACTTTACCTAAAAATACGCACCACCAACTCCAAAACACAAGAAATTAATTAAGATTTAGCTCACTTTCTTCGTTTAAACAATTGCCACTTCCTTTTAATTTAGATTTTAACAATTTAAAATGTGGTCTTGAGTATGTGGTCGGTGAGATAATGTTGACGTTTAAGATAGTAATAATATAAAAACATACATCTTTTTATCTTTCTGTTCATTTTGTTATCGGGTTGTGCTAATTTTTAATTTAATAATATCTAATCTTATATTAATGTGCAAAGTGAAGTAAGGGAGCCAGGCAGAAGCTGGATCGCTTCGAATCTAATATATAACTTATAATAAAAAAATAAATTTTTGTACACATAGCCGTCACGTAAACATTGACACATGTCTTCACCTCTTTTAATTTAGATTTTATTATTATAACCTAAATATATATAAAGTTCTTATTGATATTACAAATTAGCAAATTTTAAATTTATAATAGGTGTGGACTGTGGATTATTCTTAGAAACCATAAATTAATATAATCAATTATTATTATTGTTTCATTAACTAATTACTTAAAATAAATCTTTTGAATGGCGCGCATATGAATTATATTTACCTTGATAACAAAATATTAAATTAAATTAATTCAGATGTCTTCATACTTTCTTATTTATTAAACTAAATCTATCACTATGTTTATTAAAAAATGCTAACTATGGACTTATATTATTATTTTTGTGAATATTTTTTTTCAATGGCACATAATACATCTTCTAACACATTTAAGTTATCGTTTATAAATTAAATATTTATCTTTAATTTATACAAAGTAATTATTTTTAAATTCTTTATGCGATCATTTTTTATGTACACAAATACGCTTTAAACTTTTACTTTATATATCTTAGTAATATTCATAATCTACCATTACATAAATATGTTATTTGGTGGTTGTAATATTATAAACCAACGTCTTTATTATGATAAAGCCACATTAGTTCTTTAGTACAACAAAACAACATTAAAAGATAATATATTATAAACATTAGATAGAAGTTTTGAAGATATAATGGATTGTGATATTGTAGATAACTCTCGGATGATATTTGGAGGTAAGGTTGTTTTTGAAGGTGATTTTAGATAGATTATACCAGTTATTTTAAATAGAATCATATTTGATATTGTAAATCCATCGTTAAGTTTATCATACATCTGGCCACAATGTAAGGTTCTTAAGCTAACAAAAAAAGGTTACATACCTATGTTGTCAATTATAAGGTCCTGTTCCCGGGACGTTCACAACTGGGCGATCATCGCACTTAAAACATATAATTAAATTAACTTTACTAAAACCAAGCAATGGAAACATTTAAATAACTTCCTCATTTCATTAAAAAATGCTTTTGTAAAATAATACAATCATTCATTACACAATATCATTTGTTCGCATTACAATACAAAAACATGAAACAAAAGAATGACATCCAAGAAGAGCCAAGTAGCCACCCCGTGCCATCCTCAGCAACATTCACCTGCCATCTGAAAACACAAAAAAGTCAGCATTGCTGAGTGAGTTCTAGCTTTATAAAAAAACTTTATAGTACCTTTCATTTGTTAAACATTTTCTTTACTATCGCACGTGATCACACATCATACGTACATCAAAGTAATAGTATTATCTTCGCTATCGTTCGTTTCGTACATTTCGCATGTTTCGCACGTTTCGCACATTTAATACTTATCGCACTTTTCGTACACTTATTATCTTTTCACTTCTATCTAGGTCTTATACTTAACCCCCCTCTTGAGCACAAAGCTATATCATCTAGAATTTAGCAACAAGGACCTCATATCGCACATATCGCATGTATTGCATGTATGGAGTAGTCACATAGACTAACTCCCCCTGTGTGTGAACCCTTAAAGGTTAGCCAAGATCGCACACTGTAAAATACACAGTTGAGTTAACAACTCTCAATGAGTTGTGAACCTCCTTTCTTTTTGCTTGCAAGATTTTCATTCGTTCCTTCATTATTTTCCACTTTCATTATCTTAAATCATTCACTTCGTTAAGATAATACTTTACATTTATTATCACAATCACACCGCGTAAAGTCACATAATAATACATAGTAAGGAACATAAGAAAACATATCATACATAACCATAACATCATCATGCATCACCATACATAACATATACCACCACACGTCATCATAAACATCATGCATCATAAACATCATGCATTATAAACATCATGCATCATGAACATCATGCATCACACATTCACATACATATACATACACATACACATACACATACACATACACATACACATACACATACACATACGCATACACATACGCATACGCAGACACACGCACAGACACACGCACGCACGCACACGCACACGCACATTCAGACGCACGCCCGCACGCACATGCGCATGCGCAAACGCATAAGCAAATGCAAACGCATACGCAAACGCTAACGCATACGCAAACGCATATACATATGCACCACAAGCATAAGTCATCATCAAACATAACTGATCATCCGCGGGACATCGGGGGTTCGGGGGTGGCAGCCCCTGACATTACCCGCTTATTTTTTTTAAATAGTCTCGTCTAGGCATATTATTATTAATTGGCTCGTTTTGACTTTATTCCGGACGTTACATCAATAATGATATTAATCATACAAATATTAATTTGCAAACTGGCTTTTGGATACAGGAAAAGAAAAACAGGTGTCTCCAAACAATGGTTAGGAAATCATTGACACAACTAAGGTCTTCTCATTCTAACTCACCTGATCTGCTCTTTGACTTGATTGATTTTGTATATACTTCAATACTAGACAATTATCAAAATGAAGGTTTTTTTCAAGGAAGGGAAATTATAGCACCAAATAATAAGGTGGTTCAAGATATTAATTATCGCTTGCTCTAATTGTTTTTAGCTGATTAAGTGGAATACTTAAGCTCTGATAGTATATGACAACAAGACCATGTCATGAGATGTTATATTCATCTGATGTTTTGAATGAACTTAAAATATCGGGATTGCTAAATCATAACTATGTATTAAAAGTTGGAGTCTCAATCATGTTACTTAATGTAAGGTTTTATGTAAGGCTGATGCACCTAAAACATCCAAAGTCTCTAAAGTACCAAGTAGAAATGCTTTAGAAGTTTTACACCTAGCATTAGAAATATTCTAAGTGTAAAAGCTTCCAAAGCCAAGACTAACATGTTTTGAAGCCAAAAGTGAAGTCTTTCGAAGCTTTAAATACAAAGTCTTCCGAAGCCAAGAAGTGAAGACTGATTTCTTCTAAAGACTTTTAAGACATGATTTATCTGATGTACTTTATCATAAAGCTGGATCACCTTTTGCTGCAACTCTATTGAATCACCAACTTTCACAAGTTGGTGAAAAAGGTTCATGCTTTTGGTAACTGTACATTGAGGTCTTGAGTCTGTGCTTTCTACTCTATCTACTTTTATCCTTTTGTAATATATTAGGATGTAACCTATGGCATGTCAAAGTCACTAGTCAAAAAGGCCACTTTGCAAGGGAGTGTAAGGCACCAAGGACAAATGATGGCCAAATACAAGCCAAGCCAAACTACATTGAGAGAGCCACCCAAAATGAGAAGCCAAAGCAACAAGCTGCAGTAATTGTTGAAGAAGGAGGCTTTGACTGAAGCTTTCAGGTGAAAGATGCATCCCCTAACCAAGCACTTATGGCTGATCATGATGAAGCTAAGATATTGGAATATCTCTATACACCTGAATGCATTGCTAAAGTTAATAGATACAGGTTTATAACTTAGATATGAGATCTAGTCTTGAATCTCTAAATATGTTAAAATCTGATTTCAAAAGAGCTGAAAAATGATTATAACCTAAAAATAGAGGACTTAGAGAAAACTATTTCAACTATAAAATATGAACATGCCAACTACAGGACTCAGATTAAAGATCTCATAACTAAGTTGACTGAATGCCAGGCTTAGTTTATGATTAGTAAAGCCAAGGCAGAAAAATATGTTTTTCAAGAAGAGACCTTCAAGAATATAATATCTTCATCCTTGTATTCAAAAGTTTGTTATCAAAATAAAAAAGGAATGGGATCTAGTGAGATAGCTCATCCACACACAATCTTATCCGTAAGATCTCTTAGGTGTGAAACTTGTGAAGATGAGCTTCCCCTCATAGACCCTATGACTAAAGAGGATAAAGAAGAGATAGTGAAGGATGCCTATGAGAAGAGTGAAGAAGAGCATTCTAAGAAAGGTCACTATCCTTCTAAGGAGAGTAAGAGAGTTAGAATGATCAACTCAAGAAGGAAGAACTTGATCAGAAAGAACAAGAGAAAGGAAAAGAAGACTCAAGAGATCAAGGCCACCTTTAACTCTAAGAAGAAACAAGTTTTTATCTCTGCAGGTTTTGAGGTGGTTAAGGCTGAAGATACAAACTCAAACTCTAGTACAAGGAGTTCTAATTCATGTTCAAATCATCCCAACAACATGAAGAAGGCTAATCAGTTGTGTACTACTGCTACACAACCTGAACCATATAGCTCCAAAGGTAGTTCTCACCCTACAGAAATTGTCACAACATCTGCAAAGATAAAGATAAAGAAAGAGAAGGGAAGTGGTCAAACTCAGCCATGTTCATAAAAAGACTCTTAGGAAGAAGATAATGGATAATCTTATGTGTGTGAGTACTTTTATCTTGCTAAGGATTGTCTTTACAATCCAAAAACTATTATCCACATGACCAAGAAAGAGATTTCTAAGAGTTTGAAAAAGAAGCAAGCTTCAAAAGGAAAATCTTTTCCTTTCGAAAGCTCCAAATTAAAGAAGAAGACGATTGGGAAATTGTCGTTAGAAGAAAATTTGGTCTCGGAAGAAAGGAATACTTCTGAAGCACTAAAGCCTGCTGTAGCACTAGCAAGATTTTCCGAAGGTCCAGTCATCAAAACTTCCAAAGTCATCAAAACTTCCGAAGTCATCAAAACTTCCGAAGTGTTGAAGGTCAACTCTAAGATTCCAAAGGTGGTATGGAAGACAAAGAAAGACCAAGTGACTGAAAGTTCTCCATCAACATCAGCAAATAATCCTCAAATCATGACAATAGGATCTATTACTGTTGCATTGTCTTCAGTTTCATTTGATAAGCCCAAGACCAATAAGGCTTGGGTTTCCAAATGTAACTAACCATCTTTTTTGGTGCAGGAACAAATCAAGACAAATAAGAATGTCTGGATCATTGATAGTGGCTATTTCAAGCACATGACAGACAATGGGTCACTACTCCAAATTTTTGAGGAAATTGATGGAGGGCAGTTGCTTTTGGATGAGATGCTGGTGGTTACATAACGGGAAAGAGCAAGGTCATAATTGGTAAGCTTAAAATTGAGAAGGTAAACTTTATAAAGGAGTTTGGATACAATCTTTTGAGGGTATCTCAATTTTGTAATCAGAGTCATAACATGTTATTTAATGAGCATGAGTGCATTGTTCTTAAGCCCAGGGTGGTTATTCCTCATCAGTATATCTTACTCAAGGCACCCCAGTAAAAGGAACATGTACAAGATGGATCTACAAGAAACATCTTCTTTAGAGGAAGTTTCATGCTTTCTATCTAACGCCAATAGTGATGAGTCTTTCCTCTAGCATAAAAGAATACGCTATGTAAACTTTAAGAACATGAATAAATTAATTAAGAATAATTTGATAACTAGAATGCTAAAGAAATAGTTTACAAGTGATGACTATTGTGTTGCATGTCTTAAAGGGAAGCAACACAAGGTATCTCACAAGCCAAAGGAAAGAAACTCTATCATTACTCCCCTACACTTATTACATATCTCTTTGGCCCCACTAGTGTAGTGAGTGTAGGAAGGATCTCTTATTGTTTAGTGATCACAGATGACTTTACAAGATTCAGTTGGATCTTTTTTCTTAGAACTAAGGATGAGACTCCTAACATTTTGAAAATTTTCATCTTAAAGATTGAGAATAAATGTGATTACAAGGTCAAAACCATAAGATGTGATCAAGGAACTAAATTTAAGAACCAAATCCTTAATACATTTTGTAATGAAAAAGGTATTACAAGAAAATATAGTGCTCCTAGGACTCCTTAGTAAAATGGTGTTGCTAAGAGGAGAAACAAGACACTTATAGAAGTTGCAAGAACTATGTTGTTTGACTCTAAACTGCCCATCACCTTCTAGCTAGAGGCAGTTAACACTGCGTGCTATGTACAAAACAAAGTTTTAGTAGTTAAGAAAATGGTAAGACTCCTTATAAACTTTGACACAAGAGGAAACCTTTCATTGGTTTTCTTAGGTCATTTGGATGTCGTTGCACCATCTTCAATACCAAAGATCAAATTGCTAAGTTTGATGAGAAATAAGATGATGAACATTTTATTGGATACTTTTCCCAAGCTAAGGCTTATAGAGTATACAATCTCAGAACAAGAGTAGTTGAGGAGTCAGCCAATGTGACTTTCAATGAGCACACTTCTTGTGTGAAAGGTTATGGTCTTGATTGGTTATTTGATCTTGATTTAGTTACTAACTGTTTTAACAAATCTTGTGAGCATGTTTCAGGATCTAAAGATATACTACCTATTAGTGATCCTGATTTAAGATTTGAGATGAGAATACCATCAAGCTGTAACTTCAGCTCCAATTGTAACTAATCCTGCAAATGGAGTCCCTATCAGCACAATAATGACAAATCTAGCTGATACCTCTGGGTTGCCTTCAAATTCTAGCTTAGAGGCACAAAACTCAGATGAAGGAGCTTCAAATGTAGGAGGAAATGATGGTGGTGACAGTGATCAGGATCCACAAGTCTCACGTCACCATAAACATCATTGGAAATGTTGAAACTAGGGTAAGAACAAGAGGACAAATACATGATGCAAATGTTTGTCTTCACTTTTGTTTTCTTTTCCAGATAGAGCCTAAGAAAATTGATGTCTTTAAAGGAAAGAAGTTGGGTTGAAGTTATGTAAGAGGAACTGTTTCAATTCAAAAGGCAAGTGTGTGTTAAGGAATAAGAAGGATGATAGTGGACTTGTCATAAAAAAAAGGGTAGATTAGTTGTCCAAGGATACACACAAGAAGAAGAAATTGACTACACATATGTCTTTCCTCCTGTGGCAAGACTTGAAGCTGTTAGAATATTCTTAACTTTTTCTACATCCAAGGATTTCAAGGTCTACCAGTTTGATGTCAAGTGTGCTTTTCTTTATGGGGTGATTGATGAAGAGGTGTATGTCAAAGAACCATCTGGGTTTGCTAATTATGATCATCCTAATTATGTTTGTAGGCTTGATAAAGCTCTTTATGGGCTGCACCAAGCACCAAGAAAGTGGTATGAGACTCTATCTCAGTATCTCTGTCAGTATGGATACAAAAAAGGTACTATAGATAGAACTCTCTTCATCAAAGGAATAAAGAATAACTTAATACTAGTTCAAGTGTATGTAGATGATATTATCTTCGGGTTAACTAATCCAAAACTCTACAAAAACTTTGAGAAGCTCATGAAGGATGATTTGAAATAAGTGCCATGGGAGAACTCAATTTCTTTTCTAGGAATTCAAGTAAAGCAAGTTGACAGTGAAATCATCATAAGTCAGTCAAAGTATGTACAAGACATACTTAAAAGATTCAATATGACTGACTGTGAGGTTGCTAAGACACCCATAGCTAGAAATCACTCCCTTAGACCTGATCTTGAGGGGAGTGTGTGGATGAGCATCTTTAGAGGGCTATGATTGGGTCTCTTCTATACCTCAGAACTAGCAAGCCTGATATCATGTTTGTCATATGTATTTGTGCAAGATATCAAGTCAACCCCAAGATGTCACATATGTCACATCAAGAGAATTTTAAGATATCTCAAATGTGCCTCAACACTTGGCCGTTGGTATCCAAAGAATTTTGACTTTAATCTGTATGCCTATACAAATAGTGACTATGATGATTGCAACATGACTACAAAGTCTACATGAGGGGCGATGTCGTTTCCTTATGTCTCTGTATCAACTGCTGAAGCTGAATATACTGTTGTTGCAAGATGTTGTGCTTAAGTGTTTTGGATTCAGAATCAGATGTTGGACTATAGATTTAACTTCAAAGACACTCTCATTCACATAGACAACAATGGTGTCATCTCTATCACATAGAATCCTGTATAGCACTCAAGGACAAAACACATCAATATCAATTATATTCAATTGGAGATAGCTTTGAAAAGAGATTAATCAAACTAGTCAAAGTTAACAAAAATAAACAATATATTGTTTTGTTCATTAAAGATTTAAATATCTTATATAAGTTATTGGGATAATTAACTTTAAGTAACTTTTTTCTTAAAAACTAATTCATATTATTTCTATAAAAAATTATGTGTCCTAAATTATCAATTTTATCACTTTCATAAGAACTTGTTTACTCTAAAAGAAAAATCTTTTTAGAAGACATTTGTTAGATTTTTTATTTAGTTTGCACTTTGATTTAGTTATCACCTTCATAAGCCATTTTTTTCGTGTAACATATACATCACTAACCTAATTA
>BJCM01209309.1:0-37080 GCA_018326385.1 Flaveria bidentis | reverse complement strand
CGTCTGCACGGAGAAGATGTGGAACAAGGTCTTCACAACCTCTTCTGAACTCTTCATTTGAACCCTAACCCTTCCCTTCTCTATTCGCTCACGATCAATTACCGTTTTTCCGGCGAATTCCGAGCTGTCGTGGGTCGCCACCACCAACAAGGCCGCCGACCGTCGAACAGTCACCGACATCGCTTCATGACTCCAGCAATTCGATCCGGTTTGTTTCACAAGATCAGGTAACAATCGAACACTCTATTTGATTATGCAAGTATTACATACATGCGTTTTTCCGATGGTACGATTATAGTTTTTCAGTTTTGATTTGAGTATCGTTCCGTCGACTGAAATGGTTACAATTTGGAATTTGATTTCATTTAAGGAGATACACATACCTGTTGATTCAAATAGTTAAGAGTTCCGTTTGTTTGGTTCCGTTTCTACTTGGTAGTTGGCTCCCCTGTTCCGCACCACAACAAAACTAAATAGTTCGTAATGAACTAAACTGGAATATTTGTGACTTGTTCAGGGACATATTTTGTAGTATGAACACATTATTTGTATCTTAAACATTGTAATTGACAACAGTATAATGAAGCTTTAACTGCTCCATTGATTGATTGGTGACCTAGCTTTAACTGTAAGTGTGTGTGTGTTTGTTTGTGCATATACGTATGTGTATTTAGTCAAGCATGTTCTATTTGCGACCACCTGAGTACTTCTCGAAGAAGTAATAGTGTATCTTGTTTGACATTTGATTAAAAAGCTCTTTTGGTGGACTCACATTTGGTTTTGCTAGGTTTATGCTGTTGAGACATCTAAAGAATTGGTTACTAGTTTTTGTTAACTGTTAATTTCAGATGCAAATGGTGTGTGTCGAGGGAAATTTAGGTTAATTACAGAATATTTTAGCATTCTGCAGATGTTAAACAAAACAAAAAGTCTTTTTCTTGCAGGCTGCAGACATTTGGTCCACCTCTTCTGTTGCAGATGTCTGCAGATGTGATCCGCAGACTGCAGACGTTTTCCTGCAGAAAAAACAAACAGCACCATCGTGTGATGTAAAACCACTTTTTGTTTTTTCACGTTTATTATAAACGATTGAATAAATAAAAGAATATATTAATTTAATTAATGATATTTTAAGGTAAAGTAGGTTCTTGTAAACCGCGTGTTATGCGAGGAATCCTACTACAATCTCAAATATCAAAAGATGAATACAACATGTTGTAACAAGTGGCGGAGCTTAAACACTTTTGTAATGAGCGGGGACGAAAATAACTTTTTTTTACGAGGACGAAGTTGATATTTATATAACAATTTACTCTATCGAACCAAAAATTAACATTGTCTAATTGAAATTTATCACTACTGACAAATAAAAAAGAGGAGACAAAGACCCCCCCTGTAAAAGCTCTAGCGCTTCATTAACTACACAAAAAACTTAAAAACACGCCATAACAGTTGTTGCATTGCCCTAAAATTTTAACACTAACTCTTTGGATTTACGTTGAAACAAACATAAACAGATATAATTCGGAAAACAAATATCTAAGTTTACGTTGAAACGTAGAGTTATTCGGATTTATATCATCAAATGAAAACGTTTTATATTTGACATGACTCGTTTTTTGAATGAACACCAAAACGCAGATCATCTCAAAAATGTATATAAAAACATGCACGGAAAACATTTTATATTTAACTCGACTCGTACCGACACATACCTAAAAATATTAACGTAAGAAATTAGTTTCTTTCTAATAAAATTTTACTCGGTAAACCATAAAACTTAAGAAATTAAGAGAGACAAAGTAACATGTAAAAAATTAACCAGTTAAATTTTGAAATCAATAAACAAATAATATTATTTTTAGTTATTATTACTGTTGTTTCATCTTGCATGAATTAATATATTGGTACGTGAATCCAATAAATAAATAATAACATTATTGAATTATTATTATATTTATAACCTCTGATAAAACAATGTTTTTTTGTCACTTATCAATTTTCTTAAATCATATTTTTGACACTTGTCCTTTATTTAGATATTCACACATTGATTTTCTCTCCAAAAGTATGTTATAATAATTTAAATAAATAACTAAACAATTTCCCTCTCTTATTACAAATAAAGTTTATTAATTGTTATGTTTCTTTCTCTTATCTATTTTTTAAAAAATCAAACTAGTTTTTTTAAATGGATTTTATGAAAGAAATTAAAAATAATAAATTTTAATTAAAATCTAAATAACAAAAAACCAAAGTTTTATATAATATGAAATTTTATAAAACATTAAAAAAATTAAACACAATATTTTAAAATCGCTTGGTTTTTAAAAAAATATAAATAGGTTAAATGTCCTAAAACAGTCTTATTAAAACAACTAGAATAATTACAAATCATATTTTTTAAAACAAGATTTTATAAAAAATATTGTTTATAGAACTCTTAAAACGAATTTTTAAAATTAAACTATTTACATAAGAGAATTAAAAAATAATATAATTGTTAATGTTTACTGGTGGCTACCAATTAAGTATGCGAGATGCAAAATATGACGTTTTACACGTTAGATTACTCTCATTCACAATCCAACCCAATCATATTATTCAATAAAAATTTGATTTCTCTTTCTTCCACCTACACAAACCAACTAAATTTAATTTTTCATTCCCATAAGTAACCCAACCAGAATATATTTTTATTAACAAACAATTACTTATGATTAATCTTTGTTTTATTTAAATTTAATACAAAAATAAAAAAATGATTTTTATTTAAAAAAAGTAATTTATTTATATTAATGTATAAAAAGTATATTAAATAACTACTCCACATTCATTAAACATACTTAATATAATAAAAATCATGTTAGAATCATATCATGAAAATTAAAAGGTACAATACTAGAACATAGCAATTACATAATTATCTATCAGCGATAAATTTTTGTCATACATGCTCAATGAGATTGTTTTTTAGAGAGTTGTGAGCTTCACTATTACAAAGTTGTGCCCTGTTGGTCATATAAATGGATAAGTCTGCAATTCGTCGAGTAGAGTATTGAAAATGTTGTTCCTCATCTTTAGTAGAACTTATTTGTTATCGGTTTATAGGTAAGTCATTTAAGAATTTTGATGGATCATAATAGTTAAGGTATGTGTCACGTTCATCTTCAACGATCATATTATGCATGATGATACATGCAATCATATTTTTTCCCAATCATATCCTTGTCCCAGACAAGACAAGGGTGTCGAAGAAACGCAAAACGAGCTTGAATAACGCCAAATGCGCGTTCAACATCTTTTCTAACGGATTCTTGATGTTGAGCGAATAACTTGTGTTTCTAGAGTTGTGGAGAAGTTATTGATTTGACAAAGGCAACCCACGAAGGATATATGCCATCAGTGAGATAATATGCTATGTTATATTCTCGACCATTCACGATGTAACTCACATTTGCTGCTCGACCTGATAATACATCATTAGAAATAGATCTATAAAGGACGTTAATGTCGTTGCACGAACTTGGAGTTCCAAAGAATGCGTGCCATATCCATAAGTCATATGATGAAACAGCTTCTAAAATTATAGTTGGTTTACCACTTTTACTGGCATATTGACCAGCCCAAGCAGTAGGACAGTTTTTCCATTCCCAATACATACAATCAATGTTTTCTATTATACCTGGAAATCCACGTTCTTCCCCTGTACAGAGTAATATTGCTAAATCATCTTCATTTGGTTGTCTAAGATACTCTTCACTAAAGCATGAAATGATACCTTTCACAAACCTTACAAGAGCATCTCTTGTAACTGTTTCGCTCGTTCTTAAATATTCATCTTGTACATCTATTGATGTCCCATACGCCAATACTCGCATAGCTCCAGTACATTTTCTGTAATGGTGAAAGACCTTTTCTACCTGTAGCATCACATCTTTGTTGAAAGTATATATCATTAGTTGTAACGACATCCACTATACGAAGGAATAATGGTTTTCTCATTCGAAATTTATGCCAAAAGGTTGCTTGATGATACGTGGGATAGTCAACAAAGTAGTCTTGCATAAGACGTTCTTTGCCCTTCTCACATTCCCGATTACAATACCTTTTTTCTACTCTAGGACGATCTCCCATTAGCATATCCGACATGCTTATGAGTAACTCACTCATGATGTTGTTAAATTGTTGGTTTTGCTGACCAACTCATGCTTCCCATACATTATATTTTTGATCAAAATATAATGAATTGGAATCCCCAATAGTGTTTTCATTTGGAGACATTATCAAAGGTAATACATAAAAGAGTTTGGTATAAATTAAAAATAAAGAATGTTAATGACCCTAGTTATTTATACAATAAAAAATGATATCTAGTATTTTTTTAAAGTAAAGATAATATTTAGATATTTTATCAAAACAAAATCCAAACTTCCAATAAAAGTTGACACACGTAAATGAAGATAGTGTTAGATAAACTAGACGATAACATAAACAACAAAATTACTTAAATAATACAAACATACACCAAGCTAAATAAATATCTTAAAAATCATGAAAGATCCAAACTTTGGTTAGTTTCCATAAAACTTCAACATCAGATATCGTTTCATATTTTCTTCTTCAGGCGACAAGATGTTATTCTGTAACAGTGTATTCAAAAGCAGAAGTCGCATTTCTATTAGTTTTTTTCTTCATGTTTTGTTCTTTTTCTTTAATATTTTGTTCCTTTTGTTGATCTAATTCAATTTTTTTCATGACTTATACTTCACTTTCTCTACCAAGCATCATTGCATGAACTTCAGAAACAATTTCATTTGAACCCTTACCTTTACCCTTTTTCTTAGCTACATCTCTGCTTATTGGACGTTGAATTGTTAAACCACCACTATTTGGCTCTTTTGGGATGGAATAGTCCCCCTTCTCATACGTCCTTAATATTTAGTGTTTGCGCCACTATCTTCTTCTGCTTCATATTCAGTACAGGAACGTGTTATATCAATATCTACTTGTAATTCTCACTCTGGGTGTTTAGACATAACTTCATTAAAGATAATAGAATCGTTAAACTTGCTCCCACAATTGGCCTCGTAAATTTTATGAGCGTCATTCTCGACATCTTTCAAGCTCATTCCACTTCGTTTTTGGCGATATGCTTCACGGTATGCAACAACCCACTTTTGGGCATTTTCGTTAAGGCATTTGAAACGACATCTCATTTGATCTTCATTTCTCTTACCAATATGTTGAGGATTTTCTGCTTGAGTTGCGTCATACAATTCCTTTACTCGTGCCCACAACGATGTTTTTTTCTAGCTTTTTCCTTTACTCGTGCCCACAAATACCTTGACGAATAAAATGGATGATACGGGTAACAATATCTCTGCATTTGAAACTTTTATTGTTGTTACCAACAACTGTACCAAAGCAGTTGTGGGCATTCACCTATTTTGAAAATCTCCACATATGATGATCATGGTTTTTGAAGCATAAACATACCATGAACATGGAGGACCACTCTTAAGATTATTGTTGTAACTAGGGCTAGTGTTGTAACACTTTGCCTTCCATCTTGTACGTTTACTTTCAACTACTACAGCCTCTCTGTAACGTGCAAGATTCCCTAACCGCACTGCAGACATCACTTCATTTTTCGGTTTAAAATACATTCCAACATGAATTCCTTTTGACTCTTCATTCCATGTATCCATATGGTCTTCGTCATCAAAATTAGTAGCTTTATAATCTTTTAACTCCTGAGAATTTTCAGAATAGTTCACCTCCCCGTAAGATCCTGGATTAACATTAGAATTATAATTGTTTGAAACTCCATAATTGTTGTTGTCATCATCACTAGATTCTTATTGTGGTGGAATGAGTTCAGTATCTTCACTGCTGTCTGAACGACCATCATCCGACTTATCAAAACCTCAATTATCATAATTGACCAGATGATGAGAATTGGTTGACGGGTCGGCTTGATAATCATGCGATCTTACATTGCCTTGATTATAAGAATTGCTTGACAGATCGGGTGTTCGTGATACAAAAAAACCGCATACGAGATCCGTATAATTGGATTGTTGTATAGTCATTTTTGGCTCAATGATAACATAAACATTTCCTCGAAAATTTTCAACATTTTCTCCCAAATAATACAAATCATCTAGACTTGAGTCACTGAAAATTCTAGAACATTAAGAGATATCGCTATATGAGTAATATAATTTTAATTTCAAATTATAATACTCTTTTTGAACTTGAATATGATTATAAATCAAATCTACAAACTCTTCGTATGAAACTATATTACGAATAATAATAGTTTAACTTTTAGTAGAAACATCACATACGATATTTCAATTTTTGAATGAAATATCACCACCCCAATATTTTTGTAGAAAATAAGGCCGAGACATGATAATGAGTAGTTTTTTTAAAGTGAATTGAATTCAGTATGAAAATTTGAATGAATCCAGTTGAGTTATAAATACAATCGAAGTTGGTTAAATGTGTGGACGGTTATAAATGTAACTGAAGTAGGTAAAATGTGTGGAGTGTATTTGTTTGAAAACACGCCCTTGCCAAGGACGAGTTCTCAAAAAATAGTCACATCACATCACATTTATTAAATGTGTGAAGTGGAGTGTGTTTGTTTGAGAACCCGCCTTACCAAGGGCGAGTTCTTAAAAAATCAATCACATCACATCATCACATGAGGGGAGAGAGGCATTTATTGGTCAAACTAGCAGAACCCGCCCCTGCCAGTGGCGGGTACCCCTAATATCAACACCGTCCGAGATTTTTTCCCATTGTCAACATCACTTTCAAAAAAATACCATTTTCAAAAAAAATTCGGATAATGCTTAGTATTAATATAAGATTGTATTAGTCTCACAAATCAAACAAAATTTGTATGGTTGACCCACAATTGATGTACGATCGACCATACTAAATAGTTGATAGATTTTTTTAGAAGTTTGAATGTTGCATTTTGTCAAGACTCGTAAGTAATTGTTATTTCTCCATGTTCTAAAAGTACTTTTGGACATTCCAACATGTCGTTACATGATTACCCATTATAGTGAAACTTTTTATTAAACATATGTTTTGATATTTTAAAATTTTTATTATGGTTTGTAGTCTCCTTAATCATTGAGTACTATACTTTATCGATATACTTCATGTGTAGTTGTAGCCTACACCAAGACATATATTTCTTTTAATTCATTTTTTTCTAGGTAAAAATCCCATGTGTTTTAGGTTTGTAGACTTTACTTTAGGTTTAAAAAAGTGCTGGTTCATTCTAATTGTATTCATGCATTTTATCATGTCACGTGTTATTCAATGCACATGCATCTTTGCTTGATAATTATTGTCTTCCAGGCGACTAACCTCTTAAAAATAATGTGTTCTTTAATACTTAGTAAATGACATACACATAATAAAGTTGTAAACCGAATCTGTTGCTATAGATTACTATTGATACACATTAATCCTTAAGTTTTTTTAGACGATGCCAACCGTCCATAATAATTTGGACGCTCCAAACCTGAATCACCTGTTAACACCATCATAGAGGAAACCTACAACTACGAGAAAACCTTGTTGATTCGGGTTTGAACTTGTGACCTTAAAAATCTCAAACCCGAACTTTCACTCCAAACCATTGGATAAGAATATCAAGTGCTCTAGATGTAATATTGTATAATGTATTACTAGAAATGACTTGATTATAAAACATTTACCAATACTAGTAAGGCTTGATTCTCGTATCATCTTACCATAAATTTCATAGTCTAATTTGAATGATATTGCGTGTAATTGATGGGCTTGTAATCGGTCTTTGTATCATTACTTGTTGTGAGATGAATACGATATTGATTTTGATGTCTTGTGAAAATCAAGTGTTTAGTGAATTGTATGTGGTATATGATTATCTTTCATCAAGCAATCATGTAATTCAAGTTATTAATTTGTATCATCAAACTAAATGTTTAGTTTTAAAATCATAGTTTATTCAATAGACGTGTAGGCTCATCATCAGGATATAAAATTAGACATGATAAGTTTGCTTGAATACTTTGCAGTTGATCCATGGTCAGAATCATCACATTGATCGTGAATCATCCTATTGGCCGTGAACTTTTTGCTAACCGGTCCTTCAAATCAAGTTATTGATTCAGTTTTGTCGTGCATTTGTAACATTTGTCACACAACTCGACCATACACACCAATCATGAATCTTTTGTCTAATATATTCATGATTCTCGTTTGCTTGAATTGGTTAATATTTTGAACATAGAAACCTCAATCAGAGCTACATTTTTTTTGTTAAATACGATTAATGTACATTAAACCTCTTTGTTCGATCAACATGCATCCAAATATATTGAGTAACGCATGAAATTTAAATGGATATACGACATATTGAGGTATAATTACGTGGTTATATCATTGACTAACCGACGTGTGAATATCTTAACTGTTAATCAACCAAGACACGTGTGGTCATGCTTGCAAATAACAATGAGTATACAACACATTAGACTTCCGATATAAGCATAGAAAACAAGTTGTTGCTTTAGAGCAAGCAAACCTCGTAGGTGTGTAAGTTTCCAATCACTGAATACGTAGCATGCTAAATTTTGTAAAAGAGGAATATTAGGAATGTTCAAGCAACACTTATCTTTTTTATATTTTCAAACAATTCTCAGGTCTTCACCCACAGGACTAACCCTATGAAATGAGTCCACGCATTTATATTTCAAACACACAAGAAAATTGGTAGTTTTTTTTAACAGTCAAAATTTTATATAAAAAGAAACCAACAAGAAGTTAGAATATACAAGAGAAAATGACACATACAAAGAAAATTTACACGAAATAATTCCAATCTAAATTATCAATTTTCTCCCTAGTTTTTATCAAATAAATGATAGAGATTTGATGACACTCAAAATCTCCATCAGGTATTTCTTAGTGTTTTTTGCCCATCTATCTTTTTGCGTCTTTCAAATATAATATGTTTTTATTCGACGAGTATAATCCGAGTTACTATACTTTTAACGTAAATTTAGTTCAGGATCAAGTCAGTGTGATTATAGTCCATACTTTGTCATGCCAGAGATGTCGCCACTGCAAAAGCTTGCTCTTATGTATGTTTTAAATTAATATACGTTTTGACTTAAATTTTGTTTGAAAACGAACGAAGTCAAATATAATACACTTTTGCTCGCCGATAAAATTTAACTCATTCAACTTATAGTGTATACTATACCTGTCGCTTACGATGGTGTCACAACTAGTGGTGGTTAACATGAATATTTTTTTAGGAGACAAGTGCAATTTCAGACTAAAAATTGTCATGCCAAAATTAGAAGCATTAATTGCACATATTTGTCGTAATTAATCACATATTTGTCGTAATTAATCACCATATTTAGCTCCGATTCACCCTCTCAGGATCCTCATTATCAACACAGAAAATCTAGGGTTTCAAATCACCGTGTCAATTTCTCCTCCGATCCTACAAATTCCTTAAGGTACGCTTGAAATTCTAGTTCATATCGATATATTTCAACATATATACGTACAATGTATATCAAAAACTCACGATCCTGTATTCAGATGATCATTTTTGCTAGTTTATGTGTTTACTTACATGATTATCCGTGTCATTTTCAGAGTGATGCACAGATGCATGAACTGTAGAAGGATGGAGGGCCGATTAACCATAATTTTACGTTAGGTGAGTGCAAATTTCGTTTTCAGTCGATGATTATGCTACAATATGTGATATTTTGCATCTTACGCCATGATTATACCTTAAAATGTGTGTTTGTTTATAATTCATCAATGTTTGAAGTGATTGTGTGTTGACATCTAGATTATGTTGTCATTGTTGTGTTCTTTGGGTTTTTGTTCTGTTTTTATCTCAATAATTTATAGGAGTTTATCATAAATAATCGATAAGGTAATTAAGTTTAAGAGCATGCTGCAACATAGAACATAAACAGCGATTCTTGTAACTGGACATATTTCAATATTGTTGTTGGAATTCATTTAATTATGTGGCCTTGTGATCGTTGGATAAGCTAGTTTAATTATCAGGTTATGATAATTAACTAATAAGGGCTTATATATAAGGTTGTATAACTATCTTTTGTTGATCATTGTATTAGCATACCTTACTAATTACTCTTAACGAGTTAAGGTCCTATTAGACTACACACCTGGGTAGTGTTCTCTTGTCTAAGTTTGAGAGAAACAAGGAAGAACACAATATACACAATATCTCCATCATAATTTGGACATCAAAGAAATTTTCTGTTGGTGAATAATAAGCGACACATGAATTTTGGTTTAATTTAAAAGGCTCTCAAATAAATTGAGTATTATATCGAAAATCACTTCATATGACGTTCATACATGGCATTTAACCATCTCAATGGATACACATAAGTGAAATAAAAGGAGAGTGGCACCCAATCACGAATAAGTTAATTCATGGTAGCATGATCAAATATTTCTTGGATCATGTTCTTGATTGAAGAAAGTTAAATTTTATGCATTTAATGGAAAAGTAATTACATATGTAAACTTGAATATGATGGTCTCATCTTCTAATGAATAGAAAACAAAACATCAACTCAATGTAAGCTCTATAGTATTGATTTATTAAAATACTTGAAACGTAAAAGTGATCAAGAAGAAGAATAATTTGTCTTTGTGTTCAGTCTGCTTCATACGAAAGTACACGACGTGCATGATAATTAACGAAACACTTTTTTGATCAATAGCTAATATCAGCAGAATCCGTTTATTATGGTTCCCTCTATATGCACAAGCCCTTTATCTCTTTCATTAATTATCCAATGTATGGTAATGATTAGAATTACACTATTCTATTTCCATTTTGTTGCAAATAAGAAGTGTAATCAAATCAAGATATTGACCATTACTGATATTATTCATTGAGCAGTGTAAAGAAACAAGTCTAATTTACTGTGAGAGTAAATCTCACACATGGATCATTAAATAGAAGCATGGTATCTTTCCAAGTTACATGGCGAAAGAAAGAAAACAAGGGATAGAATCTGATGGAAAATATTTTGATGACGTGTAAAATCGTTACACATCTTAGCCATCTATCCATACTGCCTTGGATTAATCCATGTTCATTTGATGGAAGAAAGGAAGAAATATAACGTTTAGGGTTGTATTATTTCTTTCCGATGAGCATGCAAGTAAATATAAAGAAATATAGTTTACAATTTTGGCGTGACCTTTCTCTATCTGTCGACCGTCATGAAACTGACTTCTTTTGTATCACATAAAAGGACATATGCATTATAACGATGATAATTAACAACCATATCTATATCTTTAAGACATACATTGTGATCCTCACCATACTTCGTTTTTGGACCATCCTTATAAATGAATGTCATCCTACTAGCTTTTATAATTAACAAATGATATTCAGTTAATTGCCGTGGTATATTCAATCCATATACAAAAAAATGATCAGAGATAAGAGACAGTGAACTGACTCAAAGGTACAACAGACGTGTAGAGACTTAAGAGCTATTAGTCTAATTCTTATAAATTGATCATATTTCACACCATATATGCAGTTTGGTCTATACATCGGGAGCTGATGTGCAAAGTTGATCCTTAAATCTTACAATTCGGATCAATTAACTGATTCTATATTATAGTCTTATCTATGGAGGTAGGGTTAGGATTTTTGCTAAACCACTTTTAATTATAGAACCACTTTTAATTACAGAACCAAAAGAACCATTGATTCACATAAATGTAAACGAACCATTGAGTTTCATAAATGTAAATTAACACTAATGATATTTAGCTGCTTTACATAGTTTACTATTCATGTCTAATATACACATATGTAAAACAGTTCAAGTATCACTAAACTTAATTTACATTTATGTAAATCTATGGAGGCATCTGCTTATTTCATTAAAGGAAGTAAAATGCTTTCTGAATCATTGTTATTTGTTAACTAATTATATTAAAGGTTCTAAATGATATAACACATTACTTTGACCACTTTTAATATTGACTCGTTTTGCAATTATAGCATGTCCAAACTGTCTTATATTTTTATTTTGCATCTATATTTATGATCAGTTGTCAGATTATTTGTTTCTTTGATATTCATATTAACTCATGCTTTAGCATTTTATTTATGGAAATTGGATATTAAAATTTGAAATTCGTATGGTTATGATTTTGGTTATTTATAGACAGAAAGCTTCAGAGTTTTATAAAGGAAAAATCACATTTATTTTCATAGCTGCTGAAAATGGATAAAGTGAAGCAAGAAGCGATGGCCGATGACACACTAGTTGGTCCTGAAAAGCGAAAACGTGGTCTCCCACGAAAGGATCCAAGTGAAAGACGGGACGAAAGAGCACATTCTCAAGCGACTGCTAGCGTGCCCCCAGGTTTTATACAACGGCCTCGGGTTGACCCAATTAACGATCCAACTGAAGTTATGGTTGGGCAGACTGTAACCGGTGTTGTTCAGGCAACTTTTGATGCGGGTTACCTGCTTGCGGTTAGGATTGGGAACTCAAATATAACACTAACAGGTGCTGTTTTCAAGTCGGGTCATACTGCACCCGTTACACCTGAAAATGACGTGGCACCTCATGCTGAAATGATCAAACGAACAGAAATACCGTTTCCAACAGGTCTCCAGCCAAAACGTAGGCGTAAACGAAGATCAAAAGAGAATAATATGCAGCTTGTTACTTGTGTTGGAAACGGGTCAGACCCTGTGGTTACAAACTCAGGACCTAAGACCGACTATGTGCTACCTCCCTCAGTCCCACAGGTTGGTGCAAGTGGCACCGTGGTCCCTGTTGTTCTTAAACCAATTAACCTATCAAACGGTTTATCTATCAACAAACCCGCGCCTCATTTGCGGGCCTCACAAGGCAAGCCTATGCACTCAATTCTGCCATTGGCTGTTTACCCACCAAACAGGCCAACAAGTCCAGCGCCTGATTCTCTAACTAGCTCACAGTTTATGGTTACACCCTCTCGGTCTGGAAATGAGAATGCTTTTTTAAAACATGCAGAAGGGGGTAAAGCTGTAAAATCAAGTGAGGTCCAGTATCGAGTTGTGAAAAGAGAACCAGGTATTGGTGATATGAATGAGTTTCTTTTTGTTGAACCATTGCAAACTCGACACATGGTTCAAAATTTCCATCCGCATGTGCTATTCGGAGGTGCTATGCATGGTGGCGCCGGGAGAATGACAGAACTTTTGCAGGTATGTCTGCTCCCAGTTGACACTAGTCACTGTTTCTTCATAAAAGCATAAGCGGCACACGCAGGCGTGTATGATTATGAAAATCTTATTATTTCAGTAATTGTCTTTTTAGTATATTGATTCTGAGAATCATACACTTGAGTGATTTTCTATATGTTTAGCCCATTCAACCAGTTTTTGCTTAAGCCAATTTTGTTGATTTTATGTGTTTGATCTGTTAGAGATGAAACATAATCCAAATAGAAATTACTACTTACACTTAAAACACATATATTTTGAAACATAAAATTACAAACAGATTTAGTAAGTTAAGACAAAACGGTGAAAATCATTAAATCTTAATCATTTCTGACCATTGTTTCATTATTGTTATCGGTTAACCTATCTAAGTAAAACAATTATAACACTCGATTACTATATAGTATATTTCTCCCAAAATATTTACTAGATACCAATTACTTAACGTTAATTCTTGAAAATATTGCCTGTCAGCAGAAAATGGGTGATGATCAGGTTTCTCGAAATGAACATCCAACTGCAAGTTACAATGGGAGTGGTCAGGCGGGAAGGATGTAAGTTCGGTCGCAGCATGTGATTAAAGTTTCTTGGATGTGGCCGTGTTGGGCCTACATGCGGAAACTGTTACTTCTTTTCTTTTGTTACAGAACAACAGTCGAAAGAACATCTAGTGTTAGGTTTCACCATGATTTAGTAGAATAAACTACCTAGTTTATAAATCTATAAAAAGTAAAGATCGTCTTGCTAACTTTGTTGTTTTAACTTTGGTAAAAAAGTATATGTTTGCAATGAGATATTTTTCTATCCGGTTTTGTTTTCGGTTAGACTATCTTTAGTGGTTGAGTCGTGCCACTTTCTTTTTGTCGCCACACATTTTATTCTTTGTTTGAAGTGTGAATCGGCGAAACCATTAAGCATGGTCTTAACTGTTCATGTTTAAGCAGGGTCAAAATAGGCTTGGGTTTAAAGTTTAAACATCTCATGATTTCTGTACACGTCAAAAACATGTCGTGTAAAGACGACTTGATAATTTCTGTCTAAAATGAGTCGTGCTTGAGTCCGCCTAAGCTTGATCTAGGCTTATTATGATTTGTTTGTTTTTTAAGGTCGAGCTTGATATATGTGTTATCTAATAAATAAATTTCTCCCTAAACAAGTCATTCCCAAGTTTGCCTAAGGGTGACCTCAGCTTAACTTTTTTTGATTCTTAAGGTTGATCTTGAATTGTTTATTATCCATTAATTATTATTTATCTTTTAATAACTTATTTATTATCTATTAATTATTTTTATGTATGACATTAAATATAATATTTAGTTATCTTTATATTACTTTTATCTGTAATAATTTATATGTAAAATATATATTTAATCTCTTAAATAAATATTATATATAGTTAATAGTTAATTACCTTCAAAAGTTTAATCAAACTCGAGATGTGAAACCCGAGCTCAGATTCCTATTTTAAATGAGTTTCAATAAAAACTTAAAGCTCTTTTAATTAGCTTCAAGCTCAAGCTCACCTTGATTTGAACAGTTAATTTTTTTTCACCTTGATTTAGTATTATAAATAAAATGACAATGTTATATACAAACTCTTTTTTTAGGCTTTTATTGTCTTTATTTTGACCCGCTAGAGATCAAATATAACCCAATTGGCACGAAACAAATGTAATATGAATTTCAAATCAAAATGACTATTCTTTAGCACATAAATCTGTCTCCAAAAATGTCCAATCCATCCTGTATTTGAATTACAAAAAGAACAAAACAGAATGTAGAACAAGCAATGCAACCCAAACTGTGAAGAAAATATAAAAACCTAAAGTCAATGGAAGTCAAAACTTGATAAACACCTTTTCTTTACCTATCTAAACCAATAATGTAACAAAAACCTCTATTTTTCTCAAATCAAGAAAACTTTGATACAAAAAAACCAGTAGACCCAGGGACCGTGATTGGGCGCATCACGGGGTAAGGCGGTTGTGACACTGGAATATGGCTCGGTAAAACAAAGGGCGGTTGACCGCCACCACCTATAAACAATGCTTGACTCGCTGCTGTTCCTGTATCAATGATGAGAATCATATAATCATTTGTAATAAAACATATCACGTGCTTCTTAAGTTGTAATGATCATTTGTTAAGTTACCTTGGTGTTTAGGGACATGTATTTGATGTGGAGTTAGAATGGAGAAGCTATTCGCACTTGGGACCATGTCCTTCATTAACAAAAGATGATCATTAAGTTTACTTAAAAAAACAAGCAAACATATAAGCCGACGAAGCTTATATTTAAATGGTTATATAACAAAATCTTACTTGAGAAACAGGATGAACATAGACAACAGGCCCCAATCTTCCAACCATTACCTGTAACAATCGATGCAAGATAGCCTCAAATCATCGGTTTTGTATGCAGAATACGTAAATTTAGTATTTAAAAATAAATATATTTTGTACATTCTGAGAGTTTGGTTGGACATAGGTAGGTGCTGTTTGAACTGGATGATACGGGCCTGCATATCTGACGGGTTGACTCCTGTTTGTCATGTACCCAACCACCTACAAACCAAAAGTGAAAACATGAAACTTAAGTGCACATTTCATACCAACAGCGGTGACAAAATGAGTGGGTCAGATAAGTTGGGTAATGGGTCAACACCAGTAATGTTTGAATAAATTAGCGCGTTCTTTGCATGAATAAACTACTAGACTTTTCAAAATTTAACCAAAAAGTCCCCTTTTGCACAAATTTGTTTGACAATTTCCCTACTTTAAAAAATAAACTAATTTTTTTAATAAATGATCTAGAAATTCGTAGCATTAAAAATTACACTCCGCATGTGTTCCCTTAAACAACATAATTTTATTATACCAATTTGACCCGTTAGAAATAAGACATAACCTGACTTCCTATCATAACTAAAAAATGCATCAAGATTGCCACCTGTAAATACAAAATATGAGTTGGAAATTTCATTAAACTTACAGGAGGAGGATGTTGCACATCATGGCCTCCATATGGAACAAACTTAACGGGTGGAGGATGAGGAGGAGCAAATGGGCTGATTTCAACCTCGGGCTGTGGCCCTGCAACGGGTACACCAATATAACTGTCTGGAACGTATGCAAGATTTGCACCCATTGCCATTGTCGGAGGGGTTGGTGATCTTTTATTTGGAAACGATGGAGAAAATGTTTTTGCTCCAGGGTTAAGTTTAGACTCCTTAACGGTTCGATTAGACTTCAGGATTTTTGTATTGACGGTTGCACTTGGTGCTGATGAAGTGACTAACGGTTCTGATGAACTAGTGTGAGTATCATTCTTTCTGCATTAAACAATTCATAATAGAAATTGAGATCATAGAAAAAATTCAACCTAATTAATAGCAGAAGACTAGTTTGATTGGTTACCTGTTATCATTAGGGTCATTCAGACCTTCTTCCTTCTGTATTAAAAGAAAAAAGAAATTAGAGAACACTTATTCTGCTGTGCTTCACAATTTGAGTTCATTTTATTTATTGTTGAATTAAGTGATCAGAGTTCTAAAAATGCTACCTTTGTTAAACCTTTGGTATCCGAGTTCTTTACTTCAGAACCATTGGCTGTGTGAATAATGTTCTCGGGTTTACATCCATTAGCAAACCCGTTTTCAGTTCTAGATGGGCATCTGTATTGATAAATGTAAGTAAGTGAGCTACAATGCATGCCAATTGAGTAAATATTCGTCTGATTTAGTGTTTTAAAACTACCAATATTCTGCTAACTAGTGGACTGGCCCAACATGGGTTAAGACAAGATATCAATGAAATTTGGACTCGAACCTGAGACCTTTGATAGAAAAGGATCAAGCACATTATCCGTTCAAGGTTTTATACTTGATTTCTGATGTTTGGATAAACAAATGTTGTTTCTAATTATTCACTTATTAGGGGTCAAATAATCAGATTAGGATAATCAACTTCTCACTATCTGAAAAGTAACTAATTATCAAATAGTGAGATGGAACTACCACATTGCACCTTCTTTTAACTCAAGAGACTTTTGATTCTCATCTCATAAGATATCTCATGTTCCCACAAGAATGCCTTCTTTGGTCAGGAATCGCCAAAAGTCAATACACTCGAACAACTTATTATCTAATTATTACAACTTTAAACAACTATCACATCTAAATACCAAGCTAAGTTTATTTATTTAGAATAAATTCACATAATCACTTTCAAAACGCACATCCAAACATCAATTATCAAAAAAGCTTTATGGAAGCCTACCTTGTTTGGTTACTCTGCGGTTGACCGACATTTGACTTGATAGTAGATTTATTTAATTCTGTCAATGGAATTTCATTAGAAGGAAAGGAACATGCAACAGCCCCAGTATCATCTTCAGTTTCATGTCCAGCAAAACCATCTGCTCGAATTCTTACTTTCTACAAGAAAAACCAATATTTGTATATCAGATAATCTCATATTATAACAATAAATCATAGTAAGTAGAGTGACAAATTAAAACCTTTGCAACTACTTGAACAAGATCCTCTGATTGGATTATAAGAGTTCCTATTACATCCTCACTGGCCACATTTGAATTACAACTCCCTTTCTTCACCATCTTTGCCCGTTTCAACACTATAGCTACACCAATGGAAATTCAAGATTATATAAAACAGAGAAGAGTAAATACATATATACACACAAGCGCATGCGCGCACACACATATATATATAGAGGATATGTTCGATAGATGCTAATTTTATCTAGAGATCTATGAAAACTGCTTACGCACAAATGCATTCATTATGTTGCTTTAAATGTGATACGTAAGTCGTAAGATGGTCTTTAACACCCTAATTTCCTCTTTCCTGCTACAAGTAATAATCTTTCATGCATAACAGGTGCTTATATGCTTTTCACATTCTCTACTTAAAACTGGTTTCGAATTAAACACGCCCTAAAAGCGTGTTAAAATATTTTCAAATCTTAATAAGTTCTATTCATTACAGCTTCAAAGATCAGGAGCACTTCCAAACACCATCTTTTGTGCAACAATTTCTTGTTATTCAATATCATACCATCACTTTCAAACCAGTTAGGTTTCCACTTCTCAAAGTACTTTGTTCTTATAACATTGCGCATGTAACTAATTCATCTAATCTAATGATACTCCATTCTACAATCAAGTTCTATCATCGACGAATCAAGTTTCACTTTCTGCATCCTATTACCAAAATGGTGTCATGAATTGAGTTCTAAATTGAAGAAATCAATATCCCTGTAAAGTTCAAGAACATGCCAACAATCACAAATTTGAGATTTTGTATCCTCAAAAGCAATTTAAACTCAAAATTATGACTGCATTAATCAACTCCAATAGCAATCACCAACAAACCACACAACAGTTTCAGATCATGATTCAATTCACCACCACCAACAATCAATTTCAGATCAAGATTCAATCAATCAACAATTCCCAACAACCCATGAACAAAATCAGATCACAAATGAACAAAATCACAAAGGGGGCACGAATCAAAATCAAGAAAAACCTACAGACCATAACGATCGTCAACACAGGCAGTATGAAAGATCCCAGAATAAACAGTGCCATCTTTGATATGAACATCGACAGATAGCCCAATGAGACACATGGTCGTCAACAGCAACGCATCGTTCACGATTGACGATGATGGTGGTCTTCTGTCGTCTTCTTCGTCTCGATTTCTGCAACCCATTAGCTCTTTTGTTGTGATTGTTGTTCTTGATTGAATTGGTGGTGGTGGCATAAAGTGAATCGTTGTGGTTTGATGAATTGGAGATAAAACAGCAAGAAGAAAACAGAGAGATCTAGTGAGTGAAATATGTGATGCCCTGTTTTTGATGTTAGAAATTGCAATTTATACAAGGGCCGATTATGATATTATTATTGTATGAGGGCGGCTACATTTTCATATATGGGAGTTAAACTTTGAATGAATTAGATATGTAAGTATATGAATTTAGGGTAAAAATTTTGTGTTTATTGTTTTATTAATAGTTAATAGTTTATTACAATATTTAAGAGGAGTTTAATGGAAATACATAGAGACCATCGGCTAAAAAACACTTCTTCTAGTTGAAATACGGAGAACATACATAAAAAAATAAGTATTGTAACATTTTTATCTGTTTGGTGGTTTAATGTTTCAGTTTCTAATTGTTTAACGGATTGAAACGAATTTTTAAAACTATTTATAAGCACTGGAACATTTAAATTGATAAAACTGATGTATGATTCTAAAAGATGCGCATGATTACATGTTCATTATGGAAAAATTGATAAAATTTATACAACCAAGTTAATTTACACGAACAATGTTAAGTTATAAATCGATCAAGTTTAAAAACTGTTTTATGAATTAAACATTCTAGACCTCATAAAACTAATTTAATTAGATTTGTATAATTATTAATGAGTTGACACGGTTATATAAACAACAATTTGCAAAACCGACTACGCACGTTCGAATTATTGTTTGATGAAAGGTATTTTTAATGTGAAAGTCTCTAAGTCGTTTGTCTAACTCATGAACAACATAATTATATTATAGTATGTTAATATTTTTGTATTTCTATATTATAATTAAAACTTTAAAAACATAATATTTTACAATGTTACAAATACACTTTTACAATGTTACAAATACACTGTGATATGATATGTTTATTTTTATATATGTTTTGATATTAAAATTTAATTGAAAACAGACTTGGTGAAATATAATATATTTTTAATGGTTCCCACAATAACATAATATTTTTCTAAATTTTGAAAATTTTCAAGACAGTGTTTTCTAAATTTAATTATACCTCTACACCACCTTTACAAAGTATTTATTTTTATAGATATTTTAATTGAAAAACTACTCAACACCTTTACAATGTATTTATTTCTACATATTTTTTTAATATAAATTATTAAATACTATTAAACTCAGCAAAATACAGTAGTTACAACAATTATTACTCGGTGAGCTGTGTGTTTTAAATTAGAGTTATATATATTTTTTATAAATTATAATTTTACTTTATCTTTAAACAAAAATATTTAGCTGTTTTTTTGACAGGAGGAAACACAATAAACCCTAGGTACCATCTTCAATCTCTTCATCTATACCAAAACCACTAATACCTAAAACCCTAACTTCAGCACTCAAACAACAAATTCAACCTACAAACCCTAACGATTCCAATCATCATCCAAAACCCTAGCAAACAACCCCTTAACAACAATGAAGAAACCAAAATCCAAGCAATTTCGCTTACAGAGCCGCAATTCCGAGCTTCAAGAAATCGAATTACTCGACAAATGGATCGAATTCGGGAAACCCGAATCGGGATCCAACCCGTTGTCGCTCCCGCCGCTTCCGGCGAAATCTCCGGTCGGCCGTATCGACGAGAACACTTACTCGCAGTACGCCGGATGTACGAAGTTCCAGCAGCTTCCGATTTCGAAGAATTTGAAGGATGGATTGCGACAATCGGGTTATAAGAACATGACGAATATTCAGAGGGCTTCGTTGCCTCATTCGCTTTGTGGCCGTGATATACTCGGTGCGGCGAAAACAGGGTCCGGAAAAACCCTAGCTTTTATCATTCCAGTAAGTTCATGTTCTTGTTAATTAGATTGTTTTATGAGTGTTAGCTGATGTTTCTTATTATGTGCTGTTTTTGTTATCAGTTCCTTTAGTTAGAAACCTTATGCTGTTTTATTGTGTTCATTAATCACAATGGCAATGAATTTAATTTGTATTCCAAAATCATGTAGCCACGTGGTATTGCTCTAGCTTATATCTTCTTATTGAAAGTGATGGGGACGAATCTTTAAAACATAATGGACCTTGGTGGATTGTTTTTGTCATTGAGCATTCTAAAACATAATGTAATGATCAATGATCATATACATGAAGTCATATGTGTATATGTGTCTGACAATGGGCTGTAAGATTGATAATTAGGTACTCTGTGTG
This sequence comes from Flaveria bidentis, assembly GCA_018326385.1. Taxonomy (NCBI): domain Eukaryota; kingdom Viridiplantae; phylum Streptophyta; class Magnoliopsida; order Asterales; family Asteraceae; genus Flaveria; species Flaveria bidentis. Next base: position 15,741 of record BJCM01209309.1, on the reverse strand, counting down.
TTTAGATGTTTATTGTAATTATAATGCTTTTATGAACAAGGAGTATTAATATCATGTTTTATGTTGTTGAAATTTTTTTATGTGTTCTAGGTGTTGGAGAAATTATACAAAGCTAGATGGGGTCTAGAGGATGGAGTGGGTAGCATTATCATGTCTCCAACTAGGGAGTTAGCAGACCAGCTTTTTGGCGTACTGAAGTCGGTTGGAAAGCACCATGGATTTAGTGCTGGTCTTTTAATTGGTGGGCATGAATATGATGAAGAGAAGGATCATGTAAATCGGATGAATATATTGATTTGTACACCTGGACGGCTTCTCAAGCACATGGACACAACTCCAAATTTTGATTGTTCACAACTACAGGTCATATCTATTTTTCTTTGATTTTTTTCACATGCCATACTTTTACTCTCCTAGTCCTTTTGTTGGTTTTATGATGGGCACTTATAAGCATATCACCTCTTGGACAGTTGGATGTACAAATAATTGGTAATTACAGTAAAACTTGTTGGATCATATGTTAGGACAGAAATAAAGGTGGAAGATTTATTTGTGTGTGGGGGGGGGGGGGGGGGGGTTTAAGTTAAACAGGTTTCTGACAGTCTTTTAGTCGCAAAATGGCCCCCATACAAAATCGGGTGTATTTGGGCAGCTTTTCGTGAGGTTTGGGTTTGTGTAAGCATAAGAATACATGTTGGGAAACTTTCATACAAGATCGGGTTTATTTGGGCAGCTCCACTGGTCATCAGTGCTGTGGGTTTATTCCTTCCAAAGACACTTAAATGCCTTTTTGATTGAGAGAATAATATATTATCTTGTAAATTTTCTAATGAGACATGGTTCACTAGAATGCAAGGATGGTATATAATTACTTTTGGATTTAACATTCAGAGCCTAGAACATCCCACAAACTTATAAGTGACCGAACAATCTAAAGAAACGATAACATCGTATTTTAATATGATCACAAGAACTTTTTAATTAAGGTAATATTTACTTTTTGAACAAACAATCTAGGAGATTGTAAGCATAAGAGTACATCACCCCATTTGATGTGTTTTTTTCTTTTTCTTTTTTATTTTATTATATTTAAATGCACCTGAAATCGACTCACTTTTTGGTAAACGAGTCAAAATTAGCACCTATCAGACTATCAGAGATAAAATATACATACCCCAACATTCTTAATCAGTTAACTGATTTGGGTATACCTCCATGCCAGTCAACAGGTTTTGGTACTTGATGAAGCTGACCGAATTCTTGATGCTGGTTTTAAAAAAGAAGTAAATGCCATAATTTCACAACTTCCAAAACATAGACAGACTTTACTTTTCTCCGCAACACAAACAAAATCAGTCAAAGATCTTGCAAGACTTAGCCTTAAAGACCCTGAATATATTGCTGTTGATGAAGAATCTATAGCTGCTACGCCAAATCGTCTGCAGCAAAAAGCCATACTTGTTCCCCTTGACCAAAAGCTAGACATGCTGTGGAGTTTCATAAAAGCACATTTAAATTCAAGAATTCTTGTTTTTCTTTCTAGTTGCAAGCAGGTACCTTTTTTGTTTTGTAATTTATTTATCTTTTATAATTATTGCTTAAATAAGCAGTCACGAACATCCCCTGAATTCTTAAATATTATGATGTAAGAGCCTAGGAGTTTAGAATTTAGACGATTGTAGTCCATTCAACCTTCTTGACCCATCTGACTTTTTCCCTTTTAGATACTTTTTTAAAATACGCGCACTTGTTCAGTTTGAATTAAAACACAACCCATATCTAGTTATCTACATGTTCGCCCATTAGTATACTTTAGGCGGATCGAGACTACCATCCAGCTCTGTGTGATTGTTTTTTTTTTAAATTTTAGCATTAAAAGAATCGTTCTACAAGATCGAAAGCAGTAAAATTATGATAAAACAAAGAACCATTTTAAATATTTAAGAGAAATGGCAGTACCAAAATTTTATCACCCAGGGTAGACATTAAAGTTCAAGAATTCTTGATTTTCTTTCCAGTTGAAAGCAGATAGCTTTATTTGTTCGTCTTTTATATTTAGTGTTGATCCTTTTTGTTTATATATTTTCAGTTTTAGCTGTTGGTGTTTTAATTTGGATCCCGTCTTGATAGGTGAGGTTTGTATATGAAGCATTCAAGAAACTGCGACCTGGGATCCCTTTAAAGTGCTTGCATGGAAGGATGAAACAAGTAAAAAGAATGTTCATATTGCAACAATTTGTTGAACAAAGATCTGTTCTGTTTTCCACTGATGTGTCTTCAAGGGGGCTGGATTTCAACAAGGGAGTTGATTGGGTTGTTCAGGTGACTAAAAGTTCTAGCATAAGTGGGTTGGGCTGGTTGGGTAATAGTCATAACATGTTTTCTCTTTGTCTAAGGCTGTGTTAAAATTTATCCGTTCATTATGATTGGATACAAAAATAACAGTAATAATCTAAAGTGTATTTTGTGCAACTTGCATTATATGGGTTGAATTTCCCCATTTATAATTTTCAGTCTTACCATGCATTATTTGGGGTATAAGTCTGATTTTGTTCCTTTCTCAGGTCGATTGCCCTGATGATGTGGCAAGTTACATACATAGAGTTGGCCGCACAGCCCGTTATGATTCAATGGGGCGGTCTGTCTTGTTCCTCTTGCCTTCGGAGATGAAAATGCTTGAGAGATTACAAGAGAAAAAGATACCCATTCAGTTTGACAAGGTAACAAAAATAATAATTTTATCTCTATTGTTTTTTTTTCTGTGTTGTCATTTGAAAGTTTTGATGTATCTTTAATGTTGCCATTTTAATGTGCTGCAGCCAAACACAAAAAGATTACAATCTGTTTCTGGTTTATTAGCTGCTCTGCTGGCCAAGTACACAGACCTACAGCCTTTGGCTCAACGGGCGTTTAAAACATATTTGAAATCGATTTTCAAACAAAAAGATAAAGAAATTTTTGATGTGACAAAGCTTCCCATTGATGAATATTCAGCTTCATTGGGTCTGCCTATGACCCCACAACTTCGTTACCTCAACCGCAAAAGTACTGACAAAAGTACCCCTGGAGAATCCATTTTGGTTCCCCAAGGTCCTGCAAAGAAAGATTTGATAAGACCAAAGTCAAGTAACAATTTACTTGAGGAATCAGAAGATGAAGAGCCACTCGATTTACTTCACAGCAAGGAAACTACAGATGGTGATGATGGGAAAGCAATTGCAGCTGATAATATTTTGTATGTTATATCAATTGTTACCATCTTCAAATTGATAATTGGATTGGGTTCTACACTCTTTAAAGCTTATTGGTGCCATATTCTGATACCTTTTAACTTTTTGTGTAGGCCTTCAACTAGGATTCTTAAGAAAAAGAAGCTGAAAATCAATGTTCATAGGCCCGTGGGTACCCGTGTTGTATTTGATGAAGAAGGCAACACACTGCCACCACTTGCAAGATTAGCTGACATTGGCGCCACCAACTCTTCTCTCCTTGATAAATCTAAAGGTAATTGTAGATAGTGGAGTGGCAATTATGAGCTATACAACTACACATGAGTTGATTCAGGTTAAAACTTAACTTAAAAATTAACGGATAAACCTGGTCAAAGTCGTTCAAAGTGTGCCAAAACGCAAATGCTATAACCTTCTAGATTGTTAATAAAAACTTAAGACTATTATTGTACTAACATAGTTTTTACAGTATGCTTAACACATTAAAAGAGTATGAAATTATAAAAGAATTGGACCAAAGGACTGTGTGGTAACCTCTTAATGATTCTATTAAGAGGCTAAATTTGAATCCGTTAAGGGTAGAGTTTGTTTAGTTTACTTAAAAGTTATCTGGCTCTATCTTTTAATGGGTAAGTTTCAGAAACATACTGAGTGATTTAGAGGCTACCTCTTATTTGGTCAAGCCTCTTAATGGCTAAACACAAGATTGCCAAACAACCCCTAAATAAGTGTTTGTGGGTTGACCCAATCTAACCCAACCTGTTTTGGCCTGTGTGGCCCATGTTGAAATCTAGCATGTATTTTTAAAGTCTCAGTGATGTACATGGTATGTGACTTGTTTCTGCTTGAATTACTTTTGCAGTAATGGAGAGGTTTGCAGAATTGAGAGAAGAAATGAAAACACGCGATCAAGAGGACAAACTCCTTGACCGTAAAAGACGTAAAGAAAAGAGAATAAAGGAGAAAGAGAAATTCAAGAGAGCAAGAAACGAAGAAGAAGAAGACGATGAAGATGATGACTTTTCTGGATCCGATAAAGACCTTAATAAAGTCAAAAGATCAAAGGTGTACTTTGACAGTGATGATAGTGATGGTGAAATGAAAGATAAGGTCGCATTGAAGACTGATGAAATCTCTTTAGCAGAACAAGAAGAACTTGCCCTTAAGTTGTTGAGTTCTATGCACTCATGAGCTTTGATCTTCATCTGTTTTGGTGAAATCTCATTTTTGTAGAACTTGAAAAGGTTGGTTTCAGGTTAATTATACGATGAAAAATTGTAGTCCAAATGTCTAATGTTTAATGTTTTATTGATACGACACTTTCGAGACCTGTTTTATGGTACACACTTAAATTTGACGAGTCGAGTTTAAAGTTAGTAAACATAAATTTACTACATATTAGTTGATTTAATGGTAAATAAATATCCAAAATTTAACATTGAATAATAGCATAAATTACTTAACTTAAAGATTTACTTGTTTTTACATAGCAGAATTCAAAATGCTAAATCTTGAAAAAACCGTTGTGGTCAAAACTAAAGCTCTAGATGATGAAATTGAGACATGATGATTGAGGCAAACTTTGGGCCGGTATCAATATAGACTATAGAGGCATGAGTTATGTTCTATCTTAAACAAGTTAAATGGAATGGTTAAGCTAAAGAGGGATGAAACAAATGGGTTAAAGTCATCTAAAATTCATTTTCAATGTATACAACCCTAAATTCTTTTATTTTATAGTTAACTTATCATTACAATATGACTTTAGAGTTGTAATAAACTCTATACATTTATATAAATTAAGAAGGTATGGATTAAAAATGCTTCACACATCAACCCCCAATAGTGGCTTGTACAAACGTTTCATCATATTTTGTTGCCTTGTCCGTAATGTCACCTCGCTAGTCACCGTAGAAAGCAACAATGTTTTCTTAGTTTTTGTTGCACCATACAAGCCTACAATGTATGAATAGTGAGTAATTTTCTTAGTTTTTGTTGGAGTATACAAGTTTTGAAGAGTAATCTTTTGGGCGCCAGTGTATAGGGTTTAGACCCCTGTGTTTAGAGTTCGAGCACCATTGTTTTGAGGTCAAGACTCGTGGTTAGGGCTTAAATTGTTTTGAGGTCAAGACTCGTGGTTAAATGCTCTTGTTTAGGGTTTAGACCCCTGTGTTTAGAGTTTGAGCACCATTGCTTAAATGCTCTTGTTTTTTAGTATTGGGACGACACTGGTATTTTAAGGTTAGTCACCAATGTTTTAGAGGCCATTTTATGAAATCAAATGGTCAAAATGGACATTTTAGAGTAAAACTATGTTTAAAGAACATTTTGAATTTTTTCTTTTTAATATTAGTAAAAACGTAAAATTATAATTAGATTAGGAGCTAGATTGTGTTAAAAATATAATAGGAGTAGGTTCAAGATCCAATTCAAATGTTGTCACCTAATTGGATTAAAACAAAATTATGCTAGCTAGCACCTTAACATATCAATATTGGAACACGAAGATGACGCAAAAAAAGAGCATTATAAAAAGAACAATCAGGCTTAAAACCATCATATATATCTCAACAAGATTTCTAACACCTTCAACAGTTAGATAAACAAACAAAAGTTCAAATATATAATAATAATATTTGTCATGTTAAGTAACGCCAACGATAGTTCTCATGCGCCATGCGTACCATCCAACTTCAAACTCTAAACTGCACGCCCACTTTGTCTGATTCATCATCACAACATATTACTGCAAAAATACAAATGCAGATCAATTTCAGGTAGTACAATCTGTGTGTGTATGCATTCATGTATATGTATATATGTATGCATAATTATGTGTATACGTATATGTATGTATGTGGTGGTGTGGGGCATGTATAATAGAGGGAATAAGGGCCGAAAAACAGCATTTACTAACTAAAAACCACAAAAGCATGTTTACCTGCTGTGGTTGTTGTGGATATCCACCATACCCGCCTGCTCCAGCGTAGGCTCCATAATAAGCATTTGGATCTTGAGGCGGTGGAGCATACCCATATGTTGCCTCATATCCTTGACCATAACCATAACCACCACCACCACCACCACCATTACCGCCATACTGTCCATGTTCGGGTTGCCCCTGAAAAAAAATCCAAATGTCAGATACAATACAAAAAAATCCAAATGTCAGACTATAGGTGGTAGACTCAATTCATTTACTTATAAATGGAAAATCGCTCAAAGCATGATTTCTCTCCTAACAAATCAAATGGGTGGAAGCCTAAAGTAACCATACAAGAAAACAAGAGAGTCAAAAGTCACTCAATGTGTGTTTTTAGTGAATAAAATCTTTACAATAATTTTCTTCCAAAAGTCGGATATTTTTTTAAAACATAAAAAGTAGTTTTGAGGAAAACCTCAGGCTAACCAAACCCTGGCCAGTTTCAACGCATACCTAAATGGCTAAAAATACTCGTCTTGACCCAGCATCCACCACAACAATTTTGTCACCTCTGACACCGATCGTACAGATAGAAAGGTTTTAACTCAAACCTGTTTGCTCGAGGGATTACGGCCCCATGAAAGGCGAACATTCTGACCTCCCAATTCAGTCCCATTTAGATGTGACAAGGCTTGCTCAGCACATTCCCTAATACACAAGACAGCACAAACAGTAAGAACAACAAACAAAACAATGTGAAGAATAACAGCGTCTTACCTGGTAGCAAACTGCACAAACCCACAGCGTTTACCCATGGGTATCTTCACATGAATGAGTTCACCAAATTGGCCAAACACCTGCCTCAAAGCTTCATCAGAAACACTTGGATCCAACCCACCAACAAATATCTGGAATCAAGAATCGTCAACAATGTGGGATACAACACAAGCAACCAAAAGATAAACACAAAAATACCCACACTTGTATTGTTTGGATCACTCTCTCCCTGACTTCCTTGATCACTCTGGTAGGGAGCTGCACATGTTCAAATGTCAGAAAGGAAAGAATCAAATGCCACGACCAGATACCCAAGAAAAACTAATGATCAAACCAAGTCAATTAAACCAACATAAACCTCATAGCACACACTCAGGTAGAAACAATACCTGCACTCCAGCTTCTGGTGGAACTATAAGATTGTACATACATACTAAAATCTATAACACAAGCATATACCAATACAACCAAAACTTAATATAAAGTACATGTCTTAGATGGAAACTTAAACCAACATAAACCTCATAGCACACACTCAGGTAGAAACAATACCTGCACTCCAGCTTCTGGTGGAACTATAAGATTGTACATACATACTAAAATCTATAACACAAGCATATACCAATACAACCAAAACTTAATATAAAGTACATGTCTTAGATGGAAACTTAAACCAACATAAACCTCATAGCACACACTCAGGTAGAAACAATACCTGCACTCCAGCTTCTGGTGGAACTATAAGATTGTACATACATACTAAAATCTATAACACAAGCATATACCAATACAACCAAAACTTAATATAAAGTACATGTCTTAGATGGAAACTTAAATTACTAAGGGCATGAGCAAGTTAGATTTAGGAGAGGAAGATAGTCCATGTAAAAGAACTGCAAGCCATACACTTAAAAAGTACAAAACTTTGAAAGCAGGCTTAAGTGTCCTGAATCAGCAATCTCCACAAACACACCATTTAAAAGAATCTGTGATCATGTCTGACATTATAGAAAGAAGTACTTACACAGCCTAAAGTCTTATACATTACAAATATCAACATACAAACCATTTGGCCAAGAAGTACTTCCACAGACAGGACATTCACCCACAGAACCAACTTGCTTTTTATCAGTTCCTGTGGTCTACGGTTAATAATCCAGTTCGAATGAAAAAGAGAGCTGATTATCAGCATCTACACTAGAAAAAGACTGTAATCCATAGTACTCAAAGGAGCTCTATAGATATTTATAGACAAACAAGGCAAAAATAAAGGATGAGAAGAAATATTTGCCATTACCAACTAATGAATGACATAATGCGGGGGAAAAAATATTTGGTTCTCCAAACTTAAAAAACACCAAATAGAAAGAAAAGAAATTCACTTAAGTGAGAAACAAAGCAGTTAACTTGATAGTTAATACTGGTAAATAACTAAAAAAGTAACTAGAATGTTAAACGAGAAGGAGCTGAAAGCTATAAGGTGAATGTAGAAAACGAAACGAGGAAAGAACTGTAATAAAAAAAGAAGCTCGTCACATAAACAAAACCACTGACCTAAACAAGGCCACTGCGATAAAGTGGAATCATTTCGGCTGAAATCGGTTCCAGGCACCCATAAATGAGAGCCTCTCTAGGTCCTGCTTTTGACAGAACATGAGCTCTTATAAGTTTTCTTGAATATTTCTTACGTAATTAAAAACGCTCACTTGGCCAGAAATGTAACTAACGACCGGAATGAAATGACTAAACTTCAGGTATCATCAAAGCGTGAGTGGCATGATATGTAGGTTCAGAATAGATAGAAGCAGCTATATAAATAAGATAAAATATAACAACAATAAAGCATTCCATTTCAACAAAAGCAATCATATGACAGTAGTTTCACAAGAATATCACATCACTAAAAAATCTTAAAAATGTACCTTTTTGCATTCCACCTCCTGCACCAGTCTTAGTCGCAGCAGGACCAATTCTCATTGGCCTAGAAGAACAATAAACACCATTCATTTCTGACATGGCACGAACCTGTTCACCCTCATCTCCAAATCTAACAAAGCCATAGCCCTTAGATCGTCCAGTTGTTCTATCAGTAACAACTTTCGCTCCTTTAACAGACGAATAAATAGTTTTAAACGTTTCTTGAAGTAAGTAATCCGAAACATCTGCAGCAAGATCACCAACAAATATAGTATAATCAGGAGTATCATCGCCACGTTTCTCCCCTGCACCAAAGGTAGCCCAATTGAGCCTGAAATTCTGCTCAGTAGACGGCATTGGAGTCCCATTGTACGTCTGCAATGCATTTTCTGCACCCGCACGACTCCTGAACTCGATAAAACCATATCCCTCTGGTTGTCCAGTTTGTTTGTTTCTAATAATTTTCACTGACACTACCTGAGTACAGACATTGATTAAACATCAAATCTTTGAAGGGTTGGCAACAAATTACAAAAGCATGCCAAACTGACTGATTTTTCATTCAAAAGTAATAGCATAAATGATACAATCTTTTATTGCAGCATAAACCAATAACTCACACCTATAGTATACCTACCGACCTAAAATCGTATACCATTAAAATAATACATAAAACAAAAAAGTGAAGAACAAGATAAAACTCCAACAATCAATTTTCATATGGACACCTTGAATCAGTAAAATGAGTGCTTTTTACAAAAGTAGACCAAACAAATGTTAAATGTGTGCACATGTATATACCCAAAAGTAATATATAATAAGCACAGCTTATGATCACAGTAAATAGTATCCAAGATCAAAAAGACAGATTATTTTACCAAACATGTGTCTTCAAGTCAAACAGGAGTACACCTGAAGACTAACATGAATAAAAAAAAGCTCAAATATCTAAGCGTAATTTTTTCAAATCACATGTGCAGATATACTAAATTCACTATAAAAAATTGACTAACGATACCTCTCCAGTAATGTAGAAGCAATTAGTAACATACGTTTCATCCATCCAATACTGCAAGTCTCCGATCCAAAGCGACCGAATCTCATCGGAGCTCGCCGGAGCACCGGCGTACGGCTGCTGAGGTGCTTGCAACCCTTGCATCGTCTGTTGTGTTTGTTGCTGGTGAAACGGTGGTTGTTGTTGAGCCCACATATGAGGTGGTGGAGGCATCATCCACTGCTGCTCCGGTGGCGGTTGTTGGTAGTGTTGTTGCGGTTGCATCGGAGGCATTGGTGGTGGAGCTATAGCGTTTCCTGATTGCATCATCTTGTAGAAAACCCCTAATTGATTCGATACAAATCGAAATGTGTGTATGTGTACAATGATTTGATACAAACCCTAAGCAAATTTGAAGGTGGTTTAAGAGGGTGTTTGGGATTTTGCTTATTTTAGACGAGAGGACTTTATGTAAAAAAAAATATTTTTAAAAAAATGTTTGAATTAACTTATAAACTAAAACTACAAAGTTAATAAGTTATTTTGTAAAAGATGTTTGGTTTACCTTATTTATATTAAATTACCATAAATGACATCCTTTTCAAAAAGGAATAAGCTATTTTTTAAAAAGTGTTTAAGATTACTTATTTTTGTTAGTTTTTTCCTCTCTTACTAAATAAAAAAATTATGATATATATAACATAAGCTTCGTCTATATATTTGATAATTTGTTGGTTATACATAATAATATTACGTTCAGATTTTTAAAAAATATTAAAATACACAATGATAAGCAACTAACGTCATACTACATTCATCTTCTTGACTCCATTAAATCTTGCGTAATAATGTCTTTTATTGCTGCCATATACGTAACATCACGATCGGAACGATTTGTAGCCGGAAGTTCTTCATGAAGTTCGTTTGTAGTACCTCCTCTGGGAATGTAAGATTCTTGTTGGTCGGTGTTAAATGCTTCATCAAACTTACCGGTCTTTCTAATAAAGTTATTACCATAACCCTATTGTGTCCACGTTGAAAATCTGGTATATGATAACAAATGGTTTGACCTTTGTATGGGGCAAGATAATCTTTAGTATTTGGATATCCGACATTAACAACGTAATATTTATCTACAAATAAGACAAACAATATTTAGTCTTTTCAAACATGTATAAAAATTACAAAAATACACATACAATGGATCAGTGTACTAACCATCAGTTGGATGTGGAAACTGAAGCTCCGGCCTCCGTAATGCTTCATTGAAGATTCTCGTGTCATGTGCACTCCCCTCCCATCCAGCCCATACAAATGTAAAGCACATGTTAAAATCACAAATAGCCCTTACGACCAATGTACTTTGGTTGGTTCGTCAATCGAACTGATGCCCTCACGTGTGCCCCATCGCGCCAATACAATCCTACAAATACAAAAAGATATCATAATTAATTCAGTTGTTAAATTCATTTGAACATAAGATAATACCTTGAATTGTGTAACATCCCGTTTTATGAAAAAAAAATTTGAAATGTACATTTTGAATATTATTAAACGAGTTAGTTTCGAGCCAAACTATTATTGACTTAAATGACGTTTCACGATTATCAATAATAATAATAATGATGATGATAATAATATAAGGATTAACGATGTAAAAATAAAACATGTTTGTTATTTCAATAAAAGCTAGGGGTAATGAGTGGAATTTAGGATAAATATCATAATGAAAATCTTCATCTGGAAGAGTTACAAAGTCGGCATATATATATAAATAAAATAATAACAATAATAAAATATTCAAATCTTATCAAGTTGATAAACATGCTATATATATATATGCAATAGTGATGAAGATGGACATTTAAGAAAATAATTGACTATTTAAGAATCATACAAGTAGATTCAAGGGTAAGTTTGTAGTATATTTGTGAGACGGTTCGATTACAACAGTTAACGTGTTATCATCTATACTCAAGTTAGTGACACCAACAGGTAAGTACACTAACCCGTAACTAATTTATGTTATATGTTTAACTACATGATATATGATGTTTATATTATGAGTTTGTATGAATTATGTGGAGATGAAACATGTTTAAATACATGTGATATATGTTCATTTATTATGATAAACATGATTATGGGAGAAATGATTTATATGATTACGGGTCCAAGTATGTGTATTGATAGTTTGGAATGGAGTAAAATATATGTAAGGATTTCGGATGGTGAAATCCCAAGGAGTTCGGGTGTTGAACTCCACATATATAGAAAAGAGGAGTTAAATATATGTAGGGATTTTGGGTGTTGAATTCCCAAGGGATTCGGGTGTTGAATTCCACATATATAAAATAGGGGTTAATAATCTTCACGGGTTAAAAATAAACCCACAAGGAATTCGGGTGTTGAATTCTAAAGAAGTAATGAAGTTTAAGGATGATTTGGGTATTAAATCTCAATAGAAAGAAATATGTTTTTGAAAATAAAGATGTGTACTTACTTAGCGAAAGCTAATAAAAATATTTTTAAATGATTTCAAGAAAAATACCAATAAATGGTTAAAGCTTCACGGACGAGACTGAACTGATGAAGGAATTCTACTCTCGTTTAATACTTTATATAATAAATATAGTAATAAAAGTTTGTAGAACGTTCATGTTTCTTGTAATGTTTTTATATATATAATGAAATGATATGTCACCACGAGTGACAAATTTTGTTGTGAACTGAGACCTAAACTCTGATATATGTGGTGAAAATATTTAAAAAAATTGGTGTGTTTCAATATCTATCAAATAAAAGCATATTAGATAGTCCACTCATTCTTAATGAACTCATTCCTTGGTTGAAGAAATCAAAAAAATCAGGGATGATTTATAAGGTTGATATTGAAAAAGCTTTTGATTCTTTAAATTAGGATTTTCTTATTTCGGTTTTGGAGCAAATGAACTTTCATGCAAAATGGAGATCTTGGATTAGGGCTTGTTTATCCTCAGCAAGGACCTCTGTCCTTGTAAATGGGTCGCCCACCCAAGAATTTTCTTGTTACCGTGGATTGAGACAAGGTGATCCTTTGTCTCCCTTCTTATTCATAGTCGCTATGGAAGCTTTATCCAGATTTATAAAAGAAGCATGCAGAGTTGGCTTATTCCATGGCATCTCATGTTCTCATTTGGGTCCAAACCTTTCTCACTTTCTGTTTGCAGATGATGTAGTATTTATTGGATAATGGACAAACACTAATGCTCGAAACCTAAATAGGTTGTTAAAGAGCTTTTATTTGGTTTCTGGGCTACGTGTAAACCATGATAAGAGCAAATTATATGGTGTTTGTGTAGGTGATAACCAACTGAGTGAAATGGCAGGTATTCTACATTGTAAGTCTGGTTCTTTTCCTTTCAAGTACTTGGGGTTACAAGTTGGAGCCAATATGAATCTAACCAGACATTGGAGACCTGTAGTTGAAACATTCAGAAAGAGATTATCTATTTGGAAATGGAAAAACCTGTCGTATGGTGGTCGAATAACCTTAATCCGATCGGTGCTCAATTCCCTCCCCACATACTATTTCTCTTTATATAAAGCCCCCTCAAAAATCATTAATGATCTTGACTACTTGCGAAGACAATTCCTATGGGGTGGGTCATCGGAGCGGAAAAAAATCAATTGGGTTTTATGGGAGAAAGTAATTACTCTTATTAAATGTGATGGGGTAGGTATTGGATCTCTTCAAGAGGCTAATGTGTCAATGCTAGCTAAGTGGTGGTGGCGATTTAAAACGGATGAGAACGGCCCATGGAGGAAGGCTATATGGTGCTTTCATCATAATTCTAGATCTTGGTCTTTCATCCCGGCTAGAATCTCACAACCGGGGTCGTGGAAGCAAATATTTAAAATCACATGCGTACTTGAAAATTATGGTTTGGATTTGTCCTGCATTATTAAGCCCCAGTTTGGTCCGTTGGAAGGGATGATTAGTTCTGCATGGTTATGGGATTTGCACCCATCAGGTATCTTCTCGGTTAAAAGCTTGAAGGAAGCTATTCAATCAGCCATGTTCATGGACCTTGGCATATCTTTCCAGTGGAATAATTAGGTCCATATTAAAGTTAATTTTCTTTGTTGGAGGTTATGCTTGAATAGGTTGCCAACTTTCCTCTCTTTGATGCATCGGCAAGTCAATATTACTAACCCATCATGTGTGTTTTGCAACGAACAAGTGGAGTCTTTAAGTCAACTACTCGTGGAATGCCCTTTTACCCAATTACTTTGGGATGTTATTTCTTCTTGGTGCAAACTATCATCTTTTTACTTGTTTGATGAGAAAGACCTATTACATTTTCACACTTTTGCCCGCGGGTCTTCGACTTGGAAGAAGATAATATATTCGGTAATTCAGACTGCCATTTGGTGTCTATGGAGGAGTAGGAATGAATTAATCTTTGAGCAAAAATCTACGACTATCACTAAGTTGGTGGAAGAAATAAAGGTTTATGGTTATCTCTGGCTCAAGAACAGGTCTAAAAATCAATCATTAACATGGGATCAATGGCGGAATTTTGATGTTTCTAGTTTGGTGATTTGAATTGTAATATTATGGTGTTTGTAACTATCTAGTCTAACTCTTTGTTAGTCTATGTTTTAATAAAATTTGTTTTGTTGGCCTTTAAAAAAAAAGAATTTGGTAATTTCATGATGAATATTAGCGAAGATTTCTAAATAAAAAGAAACTATATATCAATTAATGAAATAAAAAAGACGTTTAATTTTCTCCACCTTCGGCTCCACCAACTTCTTGTGTTTATCCCGGCTTTGACTTTTGAAGTCTCCCACGGCTCCACCTGCATGTTTTATTCTCACTATTCATCTCTCAACTTTCAATATTTTTAATCTTTCCACCAAATATTTAATTATGACCCAAACATTATCCAAAAATAAACACAACTTGTGTTACGCTAAATTCAATTATCTTTAACAAAGTATTTATCATAGTACGTCAAATGTGTAAGTTAAAGCCAAAATCTCAGGGTTAAAACTGTAACGGGCCGGGTTTGATAAAGTTTTTCTAGTAATCAAATATTCAAAAACACTTACCAACAAAATAATTTTTTGGAAAAAATGTGTCACAGTTTAGCGATATTAATATCTCGTAATGATGTTGGTATAGCAGTAGATAAATTTGATACTTCAGAACTTTGAAGTGAGGGAGAAAGCAACCTCCACATTTTCTTAAACATAATTTAACCTTAATACCATATGACAGTTGAATAAAGTTATCTAGATAATCTAACATAAACACTGCACAATGTCTCAACATTAAAATTAAAAAAAATAAAAATTTACACTATGTATATATATACAAGTTTAGAACTAATTAAAAAAAGAATTACTCATATAATATACTAAAGGTTTAATAGTGTGTGTTTATACATACATATATAGGTATATATATACAAGGTAAAGATCAAATGTTAACTCTCTATAATTGCGATAATTAACTATGTTAACAAGATCAATCAAAATTATTACACATATACAAAAATATGTTGTTATATGTATATGTGTGTAAATTCGTAAGCGTAAAAAAATATACACTAGTATTAATTACACTAACATCTGTTAATATTTACGAAATTTAACTATACCTTACATTATTCGAAAAAAATAATAATTATTTTGATTGATCTTGAAAAGTTAACACGATTATTGCAATAATGAAGATGTTAACATTTGATCTTTCCCATATATATTATAGAGATAAAAAATTTCTATACAAAGTATAATATTCATGTTATAGACACGTGTATAATAACCTACCCCTACCCCTGTATGTATGTATGTGTGTGTGTATATATATATATATATATATATATATATATATATATATATATATATAT
>BJCM01209308.1:0-12866 GCA_018326385.1 Flaveria bidentis | reverse complement strand
CCCTGCACATTTAATTGAAAACATTAGTTCAGGTTAGGGACCTAAGCCTTTACTGGCTTGGGTTTCCCAGAAGCATCACACATCATAAATTCAACCCATTGACCTTTAGAGGGTGAGGGAAGTTTAGATGTCTTCTTGTTCTCATTATCAGACAAAGGGATTGATTTTTCTTTCCATAAGCCAGCTTTGTGTAAGGCCTGTTTGTGATAAACAGACAATTGGCTAACGGGTTGAACATTAGGTTCGCTAGCCCTTCCAGGTGGCGTCACTGAGTTCCTCTTGAAAGAGCTAGGTTTTGGGTCCTGAAGTTCACCTTTTCTCCTCGGTGTCTGATAGTAAGGACAATTAGACACAATGTGTCCATACTCTCCAAAGCTGTAACATGATCTGCTTTCAACTTTACGATTTAACTGTTTTTGTGGAGAAGTGTATGTCACACGAGTGACCTTACTCTGTTTGGATTGAGACACTTATTGTTTAGATGTATAGTCTGGTTTTACAAATTTAATTTCTTTAACTTGTTTAACATCTTTTCCATTTTGTTTAACTGGACTTTGACATGATGCACGTGATTGGTTAACATTAATGGTCTTTTTAGGTTCAGATTTGACTGTGTTTGAACTAGACTTTATATTAACCTTTTCAAACTCTTTTTCCAGATTAACACAAGGCATTTTGCCTTTTGCCTTTGACGTGGCTCCTTTTGTTCAGTTCCAGATTCATTTAATTTACATGTGGAATCTGGATCACTTACAAGAGGAGTGGACACCACATGATCCTTGATTGGATTGTTATTGATTGGCATACTTTTAGTGTTCATCAAGGTCTCAGGTGGTGGTGGAACCACTTTATATCCCAATCCCTCCCCATTATTATGCTCTCTCACAAGTGTTGGACAATATGGGATGAACTTGTCCAACTATGCAGTTTTTGCTTTAATGAATTAACTTCTACTTCTAAAACTGCCTTTTGTTTCTTAGTGTCTTCTAGTAGCTTGGTTAAAGGAAACTACTTCTGTTTCCCTAAGCTGTTTGTTCAAAAGGTCTATCTTTTCTTTGTAACTGTGCTCATTTTGTTTTAGTACATCTATTAGCTTCAGTGCACAGTTGCAAGTCCTTTACTAAGCTATCATTATGATCTAATAACCTAGTAAATTTTAAATCTATGCTTTCCCTAAATTTATTACAATTATAACAAGAATGATTATCAAAAAGTTGGTCAGTAGTACTTACCTGAGGAAGTGCAGATGAATCAGTCATTAGAGCAGAGTCTGGGGTTTCTGGTTCTGGTGATTCTGACATTGTTGAGATTGTTCCTTCTTCAAGCAGGTAGTTGACCACTAATGCAGTCTCTTCAGAGTTGGACATCGCAAGTTCCACTGCAATATCTCCTTCACTAGCTGAATTGTCATCTATATCCTCCACACTAGCAATGTTGGATTCTCCCGGTGAGACAAACCGAAAGCTCCAGTCCTATCCTTCATCATCATGAGCGGTCAAGGCTTTAGGATCCTTACTTGAAGAAGTAGGACTACTAGTGGGTTTATCCTAACGATTAAAGGATGAGAAAGGATTCCCATTTCCAGTCTTCTTAGGCTTCACACACTCACGTTTGAAGTGCCCCTTCTTGCCATAGTTGAAACAGGTCACCTTGGTCTTGTCGAAGACAAAAGTAGTGTCCTTAGTTGCAACCAAGTTCTGTCTGGTCTTCTTGACAAACTTCTTAGCTCGCCGGACAGCACTCGCTATGGCCCACATTATATCCATCCGTTCCAGCTCTGTCTCATCCACCTGCTCATAATCCTCATCAGCTAGATGGCAGTTCCCAATTTTACCAGCAATTAGTCCATCATAGGAGTGGACTACCGCAGATAAGAGATCCATGTGCTCTTTAGCTACCTCAACTGTCACATTACCGAAATTCTCGGTCTTCAGTTTTGCTGCATTGGCTTGAGGTACAATGTATTGGGTACTAGACGACCCTGACATTTCCGACCCTGAAGTAGAGGCTTGAGAAGAACCAGCTGAGCTTGACACAAAAGCTGTCTGAAGTGGTGCTCCATATGTTTTAGCTTGAGGAATCGCGTTGTACAGTGCTGGGTTCTGATCATAGTTAGACTTTTGGGCTCTATACTTCATCCTTAGCTCTTCCTCTCTCAGTTTCAGAATGAAATCATTTATAACTAACTTCGTAAGCATACCATTCTGTCTGAGATTGGAGACAAACGAAACCCATTTTTCAGGCAAACCATCAGCAAAATTTGACACTTTGTCTTCCATTGACGTCATTACTCCATGAGTGTGCATCTCACTCATCAAGTGGTAGAACCTATCGATAACATCATCCAGGCTTTCTTTACCCATCAAAGAGAAGTTGTCAAACTCCTTCTTCAAACCCTTAGCCTTTATGGCCTTTAATGAAGTGTTCCCGTCATATCTCTTCTCCAATGAATCCCATAATTTCTTTGCTTGTGTATACTCAGAAAATTGATGGAAAATATCCTTTGGAATTGACTGTGTAAACAAAGCATAGACCTTCTTCTCAGCATTGTATTTGACCTTTTGTCCATCAGTCATGCCACCCAGTGTAAGTTTGACGCCATCAGCTCCTACTAGCATGCTGTACCCCGTCTTTATAGATTCCCACAGATTGGGATCTACTTCATTTAAGTAGATCTCAAAATGTTGCTTCCATTATGGGTATTCATCTAACGTGATTAGCTTAGGGGGTTTATTGTGATTCCCCACTTCATTCTCTAGTAGCAGTAAATTCTGAATACGTGAGTCTCTCCCTGTTGTGAATGTTGAGTATTGGTCCTCCATTGTTATTAACTTTAGTCTTAGGAACAAACTGTTTCACTTATGCGAATGAAGGTGTGCGATTGGGCTATTCGTGCGATTGAACAATGCGTTTGGTTCAATCGTGCGATTGAACTAATGCGGATGGCTCAGTCGGGCGAATGAACAAGTGCGGTTGAACAATGCGAATAGACTGCTCAGTCGTACGAATGGAGGTACGAATGAGTCCAATCGTGCGTATGAGGGATGTGTATGTATTCAGCCGTGCGATTGAGTCAATCGTGCGACAGAAGCTGCTGGATTTCGAAAATTCGTAGGTTTAAGGTATTTTGGCCGCAAAAACATTAATTTTCACTAACCCTAATTGCCGTATGCAGGAAAAACTAAACTTTATGAACAGGAGACGTCTAAGACACCATTTGACACAAAAAGATTGTGGTATTAATGAAAAAACACAATTTTTGTATCGAAAACGATTGAATCACACGTAAATCAAGAGCCAAAGCTCTGATACCACTTGTTAGGATCGTGTATTGAACGAAATACTAACTGATATACGTGTATACCGAATCAAATAGTGCGGAATCCTATTTTATTGGCGATCCAATCAGTGAGAACGCACGTAGAAACAATTATGGATTGAATCTAAACGTTAAGAACGAATTGGAATCGATCTAGTGCGATCTATGAACTTGGAACAGGTTCTTAGAGGTCTCTGGACGGCTAGGGTACGGATGTAGTTGAAGTGTTCTTAATTCTTACGTTTTTCCACAAATTAGGTGGTATATATAGGTTAGGGTTTCTCATTCGGGCGACTGAACCATTAGCATGGTTCAGTCGTTCGATTGAGCCATGCGGTTGATCCATTCGTACAACTGAGTGTTCAGTCATGCGATTGAGTCAATCTCATGTTACACTCGTGCGACTGATCCAGTCTCCTGGTTCAGTCGTGCGACTTAGTCATTCGCATGAAGTTGTTCATGCGTATGGTCCATTAGCATGGGCCATTCGCATGAGAACTTCATATTACTAAGGTGGAATATATTTATTAATCATTACATTATTAATATTAGTTCATACAACCACAAATCTATATAGTCAATTCAATAAGCGTTAAACTACTAATTAATGAAATATTAAACATTATAAACACAACCAAACATTTTTATTTCATTAAGTACCCAAATTATTACATATGTGTAAGACAATAAAAACATATTACATTAAGCTCAGAAACTAGGTACACACGTATTTACAGATTGAATGAATGAGAAACATCATCAATTGTTGGCTGTGAAGTAGCATTAACAGTTGTCTGTTCCTTCAAAATGCTACTTTCCTCAGCTTGGTGTTAACTGGATCACCTGATGAGTTTTGAGGATCAACAGGTGATTCAATGGTTGAAGCTTCACAATTTCTTGATATAGTTATACTATCAGATCTATAAATAGTGGGAGCTTGATTTGTGACAGCTCTTGGAGAACTTGGAAGAGGTCTGGGTAGCTCAAATAGTTGATCAGCATGAGCATCAACATCATTTTAAGCGCCTGTTCTAACTGAAAGATTTTCACAAGAAGGTTTAGAATAGTTTGGAAACAATTCTAAATAAAAAATATGACCAGGGCCATTCCCCTTAACACAAGGAGTGTGCTCATTAACCACTATATTGTATGACTCCTCAAATTGTTGATTCTTGATGTTGTATACTCTATAAGCTTTAGAGCTAGAAGAGTATCCAACAAAGATAGCATCATTCGACTTTTCAGCAAATTTTGCCAAATTGTCCTTTGTGTTAAGTATGGTACACCTGCTGCCAAAGGACCTTAAAAAGCCAATAAGCGGTGGCCTCTTGTTCCATAATTCATAAGGGGTTTTTCCATGTGGCTTAACTACAAGAACTCTGTTCTGCACATAGCATGTAGTGCTAACTGCCTCTTCCCAGAATGTTAGAGGTAGTTTGAAATCAGCTAACATAATTTGAGTAGCCTTAATAAGTGTCCTGTTCCTCCTCTCAACAACACCATTTTGTTGAGGAGTTCTGGGAGCACTGTATTGTCTAGAAATCCCTTTTGAGTTACGGAATGAGTCAAGAATGAAGTTCTTAAACTCAGTCCCTTGATCACTTCTAATAATCTTATCCTTATGATTAATTTGATTTTTTATTTTAAGAATAAAAGACTTTAATGTTTCAGTAGTTTCATCTTTAGTTCTTAAAAAGAATACCCATGTAAATCTTGTAAAATCGTCAACTATCACAAGGCAGTATGATTTCCTTCCAATGCTCATTATAGTTGTGGGACCAAATAGATCCATGTGCAATAAGTGTAATGGAGTAGTGATGGAGAACACTTTTGGATTTATGAGATGCCCTGTGTTGCTTCCCTTTCAGACATGCAACACAGTTATCTTTATAGAATAATTCCTTTTTAGGCAAACCATGTACCAAATTAATTTTAGCCAATTTATTCATTATGTTAAAATTTGCATGACACATACGTTTATGCCATAGTGTTGACTCATCACTAGCCATGTGGTTTTGCAGACCACACATTATGCATGTAATGTTAGTCTTTTGGGAGCTTGTGGGTTGTTGTTTCTTATTCTTTTTCTCTTTCTTAGCAACCTTTCCCTTCAACTTTTGATCCTTTGGTAGGACAGGAGTGCTGGTACTACACTCCTTTCCTGAATCAGAAGTAGCTACCACTTGGAATCCAGCTGAGATAAATACACCCCTTTGTTTTGGGGGGTCAATCATCATCTTAGACTCAGCCACTTTCTTTGCAGTTCTTCTTGCAGCTTTAGCTCTGCTTCTTCTGGCTTTAGTGGTTAGGATTTTACTGGGAGAGGTAGGTCGATTTACCTGTTCCTTCCCTGTGGTGGCCACTATTATTGTATCATTTTTGAACTCATGTGAAGATGGGTCAGCATATGGGACCTCTTGCTCTTCAGTGCCACATCTAGGTTGTCTTATGGACTCATAAGAATGTGTTGGAGCAATTTCATTAGTCCCCAACCCTCCTTTGTTTTGATAACAAATTTTAGAGTGGGAGGATGATGCAATAATAGCTTGGAAGTTTTGCTCAAAGATAGCATACTTCCTGGTTTGAGCCTCAACAGTGACAAGTTGGGCATGAGCCTCAGAAAATTTAGATATTAAATCATTTATTTGAGTCTTGTAGTTTGTGTGTTCATGTTTTAATAAGGACACAGTTTTCTCTAACTCTTCAATTTTTCTTTGATATTCAGATTCAACCCTTTAAAAATCAGATTTCAAGATATTTAAAGACTTAATATCAGATTTAATTTCTATATTGTAGTCCTGATATAGTTTAACCTTAGCAATACAAGTAGGAGTACAGAGATGTTCATATACATTGTTATCATCTGTTCCGGCCATGAGTGCTTGAGCATGAGTCACATCCTGTATGATGAAGCTCCAGTCAACTTCTTGAGCCATTGTAGTTGTTTCAGTTGACTTTCCAGTGGGCTTTGATGTAAAGGGATGTGTGGAGGCCTGTGGGGTTCCCTGATTTATCTGGAGCCTTGCATTCCCTTGCAAAATGACCAAGTTGGTTACAGTTATAACATTTGGCCTTGGTTTTGTCAAACCCAAACTTGCTATTAGTTGGGTTTTGAGGGAATTTCCTTCAAGTTCTCTTGAAGAATTTCTTCGCTCTGTAGGTTAAAAGAGCCATCTGTTGGACAATGTCCACATACTCTACATCATCTGGACTGAAGCACTCTAGATCATCAAAGCAGTATTGAAAATCACTAGAGTGTCCACTTCCTGAGAAAAGGCACAGTTGTCCTGAAAGGAACTTTGCTGAGTCTGTTGAGACCTTGGAGTCTCAGGAAAGGTGATGTATGGTCTAGATGAGCAGGATGGCTGCTGGTTGTAAGTCAGGCAGTGCTGAGGTTGTGTGGGTCCTGAGCCTTCAACAACCATCAAAGTGTTGCTAACAGGAAGACTCAGGGTTCTGCTTGTTTGATGGCCCCTCTTGCTCTCCATCTCCAGACGGTATCAATCAAGGATGCCATAGAGTTCGGTCATGGTGAGAGTGTTTAGATTCTCTGTCCTCTTGATAGAGACACAGTAGAATGTCCACTAATTTGGAAGAGCACTCATGAACTTACTTGTGAGGTCTCTAAGTTCAGGAGTGATTCCTACAGACTGAAGAGAAGAAATAAGATCCATGTACCTGAAATACTACTGGTTGAGAGACTCTCCAGCAATATAGGTGAAGTTCTCGAACTCTTGCTTCACTGAGTCCTTCTTGGAGTCATTGGAGCTCGAGTACATTTGAGCAAGTGCATCAAACAGTTCTTTGGCAGACTTACAGTGCTCAAACCCCACCATTATGGAGTTGAGTATTTCAGTCATAAGAATAGTCATTGCATTGCTGTCAATGTCCATCTTCTTCCGGTCCTCATCAGAGTAATCTTCAACAGCCTTCTCTATCATGGCACTGTTTCCACCAGGTGCTGCCACCTTGGGTTTATACGGGCCATTGACGATAGAGTACCATATTCTACTATCTTGGTATCTGATGAAGCCTTCTATGCGTCTGCTCCTAGACCTGAAGTTTTCAGTAGTAATGATGGGAGCTTTAGTCATAGTTCCCATCTCTACTTCAGACTTGGTAAGGGCCACTTTGAATGAGTTGTAAGGAGGAATGAAAAACAGGTTTATTTGGATGGTAAGATCTCACAATCAAGAGCCTAAAATGCTCTGATACCAATTGCAGGATCAGGTTTTGTCATTAAACACTTGGTTTTTCTCTCAAACTCACTTAAACAACACTCGAATGAAAGCAAAGTATCTAAGAGTTGATAACAATATAATAAGTAATAATGAACACAAGAAGTAATTTTCAAGGTACTTTCATATATTGCTTCTCAACTCAAATATTACAAGACTCTTACAAGCATAGATTATGAGTTACAATACGAAACTATATATAATACTACCTACAGCCGGATATACTTTGATACCAGCTGGGATCCTATAACTAAAGCAAATACTATAGTGCTAAAGTTAAGGTATCTTAGATAATGTCTTATCTAAGAAATGGTAGTCATGACATGTCCATGACTTACCTTTTCTCACCAACTAAAGTTGGCATCTGTTCTATCTAACAAAAGGTGAACAGTAGAATAAATTAAGGTCAACTACATGGCTTTTGAGAAAGCGCCATGCAGTATCTCAAAGGTCTGCAGCGGATTGTCAGAGACCATACTTATGTCTACTGGTTCATAGCAGTGTCTTCTGAAGGTTAAATGGCTAGGAAGAACAAGTACTTCCGAAGCCACTTACACTTCGGAAGAGCCTACTTCTTCCGAGGCTTGAGGACTTCTTCTTTCTTCATACTTCGGAAGCCATCTTCTGATTTCTTCTTCTTAGACTTGATCTTCGGAAGTAAGTTATTTGACTTTGGAAGTAGAGTTTGTCTTCGGAAGTTGATCTTTCCCTCTGTCTTCGGAAGAACTCTACTTCCTTCGGAAGTTCCACACTTGGCTTCGGAAGCCATTTGTAAGTAGCACCAAAATAAGTATAAGTGATTTGGCTTTGGTTGCACCAGCCTTTTTCTTGATCCAACAAAGACTTTCTTTATTTTCCTTTTATTAATGCATGCATTCTTTCTTACTTTACGTTCCACTTATCATCATCATTAACTTCCGCTTTACGTTACATAATACTTCACGTTCATTTCATAATCATATCACGTAAGTCACGGAATAATACTTAATTGGAACATAAGATCAACATAACACATTCATACATAACATCACATGAACAGTACATACCCCATCACACATCATCATAAACATCATGCATCATCCATTCACAAACACATACACAAGCACAACAAGTACAAGTCATCATATAACATAACCGAGCCTCCACGGGACAACGGGGGTTCGGGGTCAGTGAGCAGAGGAAATCCAACAGCCAAGAACATGAAGCTGGTGGTGAAGAGAGGACTTTGGTCCAATCATCTCACCCCCCAATGATTCTTCTGATGAAAATGAGGGGAATTTGAGGCTAAAGGTGCAACAATTGTCACAAACATGCACCTATTTAGTATCCAAGGTTAGTCATCTTGGATCTCAGGTAACTACCTTGAAAAACAAGGTCAATGATCAGCAACTTGAGATTTCTTATCTTAGGGAACAACTACCTGGGAGACCTCTAAGAAGAGCTCAACCAGGAACACAAGAACCTGTGAGTGTGATTGACCTAACTCCTAGCTCACCTATGTAAGAGGGTTATGCTACCAAAAAGGGGGAGAAAGTCATTACAGTTATAGAATCTGGGAGTTCTTCAGGGAGTATGAACATTGAGGACTCACCATCCTCACTTGAAATTGTTCATACTTAGCAACTTCCTCAAGTTCACATTGATGTGGACTCCATAGACTCCTACATTCAGAGTCTTTTTGAGAAAGGTATACCAAGGGCAATGTCATCTCCACCAACTTCAAAGCACATTATTGGGTGGATGTATGATGAAAATAGAAGAGCCCTTATCATTCAAATAGTTCAAGGGCAGCAAGAAGTCTTCAACTTTCAGACTTTGAACTTCTATGAATGTCTTGATCTTGTCAGCAGGCCACTTGTCAACCAAAGCCAATCCATACAAGCTGACAAGTTGGCTCAAAGAATTCAAGATAGAATCACAGCAGAGTTCAGCTTCAGAAGAAGACTAAAGCAATCAAGCAATATAATTGGTCAACTGGATGTTGAGGCAGACCCTAAGATTAGCTTCATAGAGGAAACCTTGACTAAAGGCCTAATGGTAGAACTTGAGAGTCCTGTCTCACCATCAACTGCTGCAGAGGTTCCTTCCCTTGATGAGACACCTGCTGGTGAAGGTGCATCTCAACCTCTCTCTGGCCAGAGCTTGGAAGCAACACCAAGCAATGAGTGACAAAGGTCTGTGAGTGACAAAGGGAAAAGAAAAATGACTTCTGAGGAGATTGACGGGGAGGAGAAAGAGAGGAAAAGGAAGATAAGGGGAGAAAGTTCTTTTACTAGGTCTGCAAGACTCGTAGAATCTACTATCAGGGCTGCCTTCAGGCTAAACACTCAGAATGATAAGTTGAGGGCAGTCAGGATCAACTACTTGCAGACCAGGAACTATGACATTGATAATATCATCTCCCTCCCATTACATGAATTAAATGAACTGGCTGACATGGAATAGTCAAAGGAAAGAAAGGAACCACAGGATGCAAAGCTACTTCTTCAAATCAAAGAAGAAAGAAGAAAGAGAAGATTGTACAAGCATGTTCCTACTCTCTCCCCAGTTCAAGAAAGTCTTGTACAAGAGGATGTGGTTCCATAAGAACCTTAGGTAGACAAAGAAAAAGATAGGATCAACATGATCAACTACTTGAGTGTCACAGGCCTCTATCAGGCTGCTGCACTTCTTCCCTTACCCTTTGACTACATTGAGTTTGAGTACCTCAAACAACTTAAACTTGAGATGGTCAAGCTTTCAAAACAAGGGTCTCACTACACAGCCTACAGATAAGTTAACACACAAAGGAGTTAACTTTTGCCTAATTTCGCTGCCAGATCAGCAGTTTCGCTGCTAGCTTCGCCAGCAGTTTCGCTTCTAGCTTCGCCAGCAGTTTCGCTGCTAGTTTCGCTGGCATCTTTGCTGCCAGTTTCGCTGCTAGTTTCGCCCAACTTTCATTGGATAACCATGTTTGCGAAACTACTTTTGAAACTATAGTTTCGCAGGAAGTCTTCATAGTTTTGCTGGACGACTACACAACTTCAATATTTTACATCCAAAACCGTGGTTTATTATCCAATAAGCTATATCTAAACTTCTTACATGTTTTCTTACACAAAAACGTGCGTTTTGGGCGAATCTTTGCCAAGCCCTAGAATCCGGGTTTACATCAAAAGAAATAGTTAAATGATGTTTCTTACTTGGATTCTTGGTGTTTTTTTGTTGTTTGGATGCCCACAAACACCGATCTTCAATCCCGTGATCAACCGAGTCTTGAATTTTCAATTCTCTTCACTTTCTCTCTCACACTCTCTCTAGAATTGGGGTGTTGAGTTGCAAATGAGAGTTGCTCAAGCTGACCCGTTTATATATACCGGGCGTTCTCGGGATCTTTAACTCGCCGGACACATAACCCAAAAAGTTAACTCGGTCTATAACCCAAATCCATCTTATTTACATTAAATAATCTCGTCTAAGCCTATTATTATTATTTGGCTCGGTTAGACTTTATTCGGGGCGTTACAACATGTTTAGAAGATTCTGCCTTTTCTAGAGCTTCAATGAATTTAGGGATTACATCTAATATCTCACAATCGATTATTTGTTGATTTTCATTCTTTTGGAGGACCGGTTGGCTAAAAATATTTATAGCACATATCTTTTTTGTTACTGTTTTAATCTTAATCCTCTTATTGTCTAGATACAATTCAAGTATCTAATTCGCTAAAACTTGTTACTTCGATACCAACTTGTCACAACTCCAGTTTATATGGACACCTTAGGTGTGCGACCACAATGGTTGGTACTATTAATTGTGAATATTTAAAGTATTTATACAAAGGAAAAAAATTATCTATTCTTTTAAATAAAATAATCAATACATTTGGTTGAATAAAATATCATTATATTAATACTTGGAATTAAATACCATTTAATATTTACAATCTATTGTTTATCAAACCAATTCTAGAAAACTTCATGTTTATAGAGACATGTTTCTAAATATCAAGCCACAAGATATAGATTTCATGCCTACGAATTCTAGAAAACTTCATGTTTATAGAGACATGTTTCTATATATCAAGCCACAAGAAATAGATTTCATGCCTACGAGATTTCATGTTTCTAAATTCTCTGTACTTTCAGCATCTATCTTGTTGTAAAATGTTTTAAAGGCTTTCTATGCCTAGGATTCATACTAATTTCAACATAACCTTACTAAAAAATTAATCTTAATTACCTGAAACACTACGAAAATATGTCAGGGTGAATATTGTTTATAAGACACAAAACAGTTTTAAGCATGATTAGTATTAAAAACATGTTATTCCATATTGGAAAGTCTACACATTCAACAAAGAATGTTTATAATCATTGTATACTTTGGCGTGTCACACTTGACTACTACTGGATCATACTCGTAGTTTTAAACTTATCTTTTAATAGTTTAATGCCAGACGTATTAAGGCCCAACATCCATAATACATGCATATCTTGATCAAATCATAAGTATAGTGCTAAAATGTTATCAATAGATTTCCTTTAAGCATTAATATAATTTAATACAACCACATGTTGCTTTTAAGATTATAAAACCTTTCATACTTTAAAACATAAACAACTTAAAGTCTCTAGAACTTGAAAGCTTAACAACTAGCATTTCTACTTAGGCTTCTATCTTTGATATCTGGAATACGAGTTTCACACGCAAACACCGGTATAAGACTGGCTTAATTGAGGTATAATAGAGTATATTAGAGAAATATTATGGAATGAATGTACGTGTCAAACTTACAACATTTTATTTATAGGCCGAATCCAACCTCTCTGCGAACTTTCAAGCCAAGGGGTCATGATCCATGACTTCCTTGGTGTGTCTAAGTCGGTGCCATGCGTTAGTTCCCAAGCCATGTGTTAACTCAACTTCATCCCAACCGTTAGTGGTCCAGTCACGATAACTACATATCCATATCATCGTTAGACACACATAAGAATTTATTGTTGGATCCTTTATGCCCAAGACACATAAAACATTGATGTGGTTAGTACGTTATGATCCAAGTCGGGTCATACCCAATAACAAGCTTAGCAAACACCAATTAATGTTTAATTGATGATATGATCATGCAATTAAATATATACACCGTTTTAGAAAATGAGTTTTCTAAATACATTGAATGTGAGAAAGAACAAGTTATATGGATATTTTGTTCATGGATATTATTTGTAATGTTGTTTAATTTAGTTAAATAACACCAAATAATAAAAGAGTGTGTGTGTTATATAATTAAGAGGTTAATTATATATCTAATTTTAAAACAACTAAT